>JAPYYV010014671.1:0-18806 GCA_030522625.1 Copidosoma aretas
ATTACACACACACACACACACACACACACACACACACACACACACACACACACACACACACACGCGCGCGCGCGCGCGCGCGCACACACGCACAGACAGACAGACAGACAGACTTTTTCTAAAAATGGTATTTTTTTTTTTTCATTTCAGACACTATATAAAACATTTCTAACGTATTTCTAGAAAATTTTTTTTTACCGATACAAAGCTTCCTCTATGAGGAAGGAAAATCGAGTCGCAAATTGAAATTGAAAAACGAAATAGTTTGAAAAAACATACATCAAAATTTTTTTAAAAACTTTACAATTTCAAGATTCTAAAGAAAAAGTATTATTATAAAATAGTCTACAAGAATGTATTATCCTAAATACATCTTCGATACATCAAAAAAATTAATATATTTTTCTAAAAATTTTTTTAAATGATACACATTTCAATATAGATTTAACAATGATGACAAAAAATTAGTATATTTCCTTCGAATGCTATTTATTTTCGTGTGATGATTTATTTTAATGGTTATTATGTTAGTCGGTGTTGAATTTGGGCTCCTGAGATTACTGCTTTATCAGTATCAAATTTAGGCTGAGCGATAATCTTCTTTTGTAATCAGTGTCGTATTGGGTCTGAGCTATTATTGCTCTTTATAATCAGTGTCGAATTCGGACTGAATATTAAATCTTATCTTGTTCATCACACTTTACCGAGGCTTTGGACTGGCAGTCTTTGAAAAAAACGGCGTATTTAAAACAATGTGGTTTAATACTGAATAATTTGATCCGTCATAATTACTTAGCTCGCTGTCACTCATCATTATAAAAATATTCATCATTTGATAAAATACTGACAGAAATTTATTTGAAAAATTTTTTATGTTAGTAGCTTCTTATTTATCCTTCATCTTTTAGGATTTTTTCTTTCTCTTGACTTTTTTATGATTGTTTACCAGAACTCCGCATTTTTATTTACACATCTGTTTGTACAACTGGAAGAAGTTCGACAAATGTGTACAAATTCATGTTCGGTGAATAAATTTCACTATCTATTTGCGAGTGGAACAATTCCTTATTGTTGGTATTGCAACAAAGCCTACTTATAAATTTTGTCCTAAATGTCGGAGAATACAGCTGCAATGCCTCTTTCATAGTGTAATGATGCAGAATGTAGTCGCAAAAATATTGTCATCTGAACTAAAGATCAGTATTGGTATCGGGGCAATTTCGATTGATAATGTATTATATAAATGCACATATAATTAATGTTATATTCTTTATGGGTCAATTATAATTGTGGGCAAAAGTAGAATAATATTGATAAATACTCGAGACATACAAATGCGTACATGTAAATAAAGTACAAATCCATCTATTTTTTTGACTTTAGCAACATCGACACATTTTCTCTTTTTAGCCCCAATTCGATATTTATTATTTTTAGGAAATAATAGTAACGTTGTCGATAATTTTAACAATAATCCTTTTTGCTTTCATAAAAAGTGTTTGGCATTTTGGTCTTAAATTCATAAACTAGCTGCTTTATTATAAACTTAATCCTAAATTTTTTAAATGAAACTTAAAATACAAGACGTACAAACATACCATTACTAATCAGTATAATAAGAGATGCTGCCAAAATGGTGGAATAATGGATCTGCTTCATTTTGAATACTCTCGACAATGTTCTTCGACTGAATGATGTGGTAAACGATTTGGTCTTATAAGCAAGATATCAGTCAGATTATAGATAAAATTTACATTCTATTAACTCAGACCTCCGGTACTAACGCAAAAACTATTGGAGCAACTCAATAACACGTTAAGTAAAATAGCTCAGTCTCGTTAAAAAATCGGTAAAAATATTTGCTTGATATTACTTATATTGATAAAGTGAAACCAAGAAGAAAAAAATTTATTAAATATTGATCAAGTTCCAATGGCACTTGTTATACTTTGTTGGGTTGAATACCGTGACTAAACTCTTCTTACGTCATGCTTACGTTTATAAAACGGGGAAAACCGTACATAATTTTAACGATATTTTGAGGTACTATTTGTTCAATTCAATCTTTTACATTAAAATATTGACTTTCGTAAAACAAGCACTTTATATTAGCTGTGTTAAAATTCATAAGTGACTTGTATTCTTTTTTAAGCCCTTCACTTGTAACAAAAAAAGGTTATTGACTGGTTTTTAACATTGATGAAAAAGCTCTCGGCCAACTTATCGCCTCGAAGCTGTCTCACTCTCTTGTTTTCGATCTTTTTTGAACTACTTGTACTAAATACTTATATTTCCTGTTTCAGTGTAAATGCATGTGTTTTGGTAAACAAATAATTTTTATAAACAATGTTTAAAAAATATTTTGTTCATTAATTTATTAAAATACGTAACTTGAAAAAGATGTTGGGCTGTGGGTATGTATGTATATATACACTCTAACGTCAAAAGTGTTGCGTTAGAAAGTTAGATTCAATGAAATTGCATTGTTGAAAAGCGAAGATACACATTTTTGCGAGTTCTGCGATGAATAAATAAATTTCGTTCAGCTCATTTTTCTGATATCGGGCAGAAAATATTTCGTATCAATTTTTCACTACTTCATACTTCTAATGTATACATTGAAATCGTACCATGCCGCTTATGTTCAGGACCTTTTGGTGAATGACCATGTTTAAGATAATAATACAATGCGTTATATACTCATAGTTGTTGATCACTTTTTACTTGAGACCTTCAATAATAGTATCTAGTAATAGTAATAAATTCCTCTTTTTAATATCGCTTTAATTATATCCGTACAATGAATCACATGATATCAAGTGATACGTTTTTTTTAACAAGTGTAATCATGTGACCCATAATTTACCGTGCCACGTAATTACGTTATTTTAATTAACTGTAATATCAGACTGAAATCAAATACACTATATCATTTTGAAACATAGCGACGAATACAAAACGAGTATGTACAGCTTTGCTTGTAAAGATGTTTTGGAACACGATGAAGGGGACAAATCACGTTACACAAAAATTTCAGCACACCAAAGCAAGTCTCGTAGCCCGACAAAGAGTTAATTGATTAATAAATAAAATGCAAGCGTAAGGAGTTGATTAAACGTTGCACAGAGACGAGCTAACGAAGAAGAAGGCTGAGCTCATATTCACTACTGAAACGAAATCATGCAAGAAAAAGGGAGAAGGGAGGCAGGGAATGGAGTTATACAGGCACACGAGTTAAGTTCAATTCTCGTCCATTAAGCAGAGCGACGTAGAAATGCGGGCTCTCGAGCTTTGCTGCTGCTGCTATTGCTCTGTAACTGAAACTAGTTTCTCGGTAAAATTGAACGTATACAGCAAGGGTCGAAGATAAACAGAAAGAGAAAAACTGATTTGATTAGAACATGCTCTTTCAAAGAGAGTGCTTTATTTATTGAGTCCACTGTCATAAATATGTCAGTAAATACTCATACTAGTGTTTCATTTTATTTCACAAGTATTATTTGTTCGTTCATGCAAGACGAGAGAACTTATTCAATGGAACGGCATGTATTTCAGCATATTATTCTTCAATAGAAATCAATGGACTAGAATAATCGATAGAGCTGATACAAACGTAATATATTAAATTCCAACTCCACCCGCCGTCTGTATTCTATTATTCAATAACTGACGAAATATTACTACTACAATAACACTACTGTTTGAAGAAAAAGTTTCCAAATGATTAAACATCCACCAAATGATTCAATACACACCTCCTGCACTACAAAAACCAATATTAATACCGAGATGAAATTTCAGCCCACTCACGGTTTAATTAACGCTGTTTCAGCAGACACTGCTTGCTCAAGGTAAATTTAAATTTATTCAATAATTAATTTTACCTCGGCACGAAATATCCTTTTCTAGAGTGAACAAAAAAAAAAGCTTCAAAAACATCCCATTTCCAGAGCTCCTTCGCGGACTCGGGCCAAAAAAAAATGTTCGTTCATACCGAAAACCATAATTTCGATCAGGTAGCCCTGGAAATTCAGCTGCCTTCCCCCTCCCGCCCTTTTCCCCCTTTGCAATAAACGCAAGCGCAGCGCGCAACCGTACGATAGCGTGTGTGTGGGTGGATGTACGCGTACACACGGTCCAGACGCGAGAGATGAAAGAGGAGAGGGCGAGCCGGGGAAAGGGAGGGAGGGCGGGCGGCACAGCAGCAGTCCTCGAAGCGCCGGAATGACTTCGTAGGGTGGAGGGAGGCTTCGCGGGGTAGGGGAGGAGTATAACGACTCCAGCGAGGGGACGGAGGGGAGAAGAGCGAGCCGGAGCACCGCACGGAGAAGTTCAGTGGGCCTCCGGCTCTCGCGCGACGACGTTCGTCTGCTCGCTCGTTCGTGCTCGGGCCGTCGAAAACAGCTCTCGGTGAACGCTGAGCACGTGACCGTGAAGGTTTATTGTACTCTGGTGGTTGTACGTGTCGGCTTCGGTTTGTTTCGTTTGCAAAAAACTCCGTGCGCATCTGTGGGTTTTGAGGAAAATAAGAAAATTGTGATTGAGTGTGGCCTTTTTGGCGCTGAGAAGCTTGTGATGGTGTGAAGGGGAAACGAGAAAGAACATGACAGGATGACGCATTGGTAAGCTGTGCTCCGGTACGGGGTTTATTTAGCTGTAGAGGGCTGCGCTCCTTGGGGCTTGAACAAAAAATTTATAAGTGGAAAATGACTGGGATGGTTTTACATAACTATTGAGTACATGTATACACGCAGTAGTTGTCTTAATAAAATAATATTTGAAACTTTGTCGTACACGTGAGGCGAAAATAGATTTTAACAATGTGAACTATACAAAAAACAAAAAGTGAATAAATCAAGAGACTCTTCGTGCATCGGTGGGTGGTTCAATACTTGATTTTCGCAACGGATTTGCTGACCAGGATAGAACAATGTAGTGATGCTACAAAGCCTAGAATCAAAGAACTTTTCAATACCACGATTCGACCGAAGCCAAAAAAAGTGAGAATTTTAGCATCAATTCGACTTTTACATTCACCGTTGCAAACAGGGATGAAAAAAGTACCGGTATCGGTAGATTGTTGCGATCGGCGAGCTCCATTCGAAAAGATTTTTAATTAAAAGCCTGCATATGAGATGGAATTTAAAAAGAGCTGGAGTTTGAATTCCGAATAAAAATAAAAGGGCGGAAAAAGAATGGGTGCAAAAATGCCGTTCGATATTCTTATTCGAGTTTTATTTTAATTTAGACGCGCATTAAGTGTTGAACATGATTGTCTTTTTCTAATGAAATTGATGTTTAATTTAAATAATTGATCAGCGAACTGAATACCAAACGAAAATTTGTAGATGTATTTTGAAAAAAAAGGGGTTCATTTTAATTAACGAGAAAGCGTGTTCAATACGTTTTATCGGAGTTTTTAACAAACTAACGAAATTCCATACATATGTATACTTCTCCAATACTAGAATAAATAAAAATTTACGGATGGTCATCAACGCGAAAAAAAACTTTTGAATGGCAAAACTTTAGAAAAGACTTTTGTCTTACCGTCGTGTTCAGGATCACAATAAAAACGCTATTCTTATCTGTGCCCTTGGATTGACCATATCTAATGCTTTTCATTGCCAAGGCTCCCAAGGACCCTCTAACTTAAATCCCACTCTTTTTCTGGTATATGTCTATTGGCTCTTGTTGAGGCTCCGATCCTTTTCGGTTCCTGGTAATTAAAAGTTAAAATTGACCGACTCTTCTTTTTATTCTCTCAGTACTGGCTCCAACTTATTTACTCGGCAGGGACGATTGCATCCCCAAAGTTTCTCAACTTTTAATCTCATTGTGCATGCAATTCTTGATAGAAAACCACGAAGCTTTTCCCGTACCCAATACTTTCTCAACAGTTAGCTCGACAATACTGATTTTGTCACAATTATTACGGTAAAAAGTCATTTTTCCACTAACAATTTTTTTTCCCTCCGTCGTAAACGCAATAATATCGAGTCCGACCCAATTTATCGAATCCTTCAAGACCCTCTCCTGAACCTTCAAATCCGCCGTAATTTACTTTTTCCAGCGCGAAAGAAAACAAAACGCGCTCCATTCCCACCTGCAGCAAACGTGCGTCGACGAATTCTCGAGAAAGCTCCCCGAATCCGGGGGGACGAAGAAAATTAACAAAAAAAAAACACGTCATACGAGACAGAGACGACGGGGATTATTTCCCGAGCCCGTCACAGTCATCGCGTAATTCACGAATCGCGATTCCCGAGCAGAGTATCTCGCCGCTGCAATCCGTGGAAGTGGCATTTTCGCTCGTGTGTTACGTACGATAGGGGGAAACGAGAGGCGAACAAGGGAACACGGAGCGCAAAAGCGCAGTCGAAATAAAAAGGCACCGGCAGGGAAGAAAAATACGCGGTGGGGAGCGAGCGAAATTCCTGCGTGAAAAAAGGTCAGCGCTCGATGGGTGGGGGAGTTTACCGGTCGGAGAGCGGATGCGCGGGTGTACAAACAATGGGGGGCGCGAAGGACGACGTACACGGGCGGGAAGGAGGAGGGACGAAAAAAGGGCCGCGCGTATAACTTTCTCCGGGCCGCTGTGCGCGAACGATTAATGGATTTTTAGTTGAATGTTCGCGTGTGTAAGCGTCTGTGCGCGGAGAGAAAGGGAAAAAGGCCGCCGCGGCACTCGTGGGAATTAATTCCGATTGCCGCTATCGTTTGCGCGGGCAGACCGGGATAGGAATCTCAAGGCGGGATTTGCAGGGAAAATTGCGGGGTGACTTTTTTCCTGCCCCGCTCTAGCTCTTCTACTTTTTGCCTCCTCGTGGCTCTTCTCGCTCCTGCCTTTTGATCGTTTTTTTTTTTTTTTTTTTTTTTTTTTTTTTTTTTTTTTTTTTTTTTTTGTTATTTTTTTTTTTTCTTTCTTTTTTTTCTTTTTTTTTTTTTCTCGTGCTGCTGCTACCGATGCTCGTTGAAAATAGTAATGATTCTAAGCTGATTATTCGACAACGTTCTTTTGTTAAACTCGTGTTTTAACGATGCCAGAGACGGGCATCGATATTCTGCCATAATACGGGACTATAGAACGTTCGACATTATTATTTATGTACTAGTGCACGCAGTCGATATAATTGAGTGGTCAGATTACGGACAAAAGTTTGCAGTTAAACATTTAGTGGGTGTTTCGGGAATTTCTGGAAAACGGCACCGAAAATCGATCGATGCTTTTGTGTTGCGATACAGTATTCAATGTAGCTGCAATATTTCTGCTTTTCCGCGAGTAATCCGATAAATTCTGTAATCTCGTTAAACCGTTCGTTATTTACACTTGCACTGTAAATTGATACTCTCAAAAGATCCTCGAATAAATTTTCCAGAAACTCATTTCAATTTTAAATTAAAAACAAAATCACGTTAGAGAGGAATTTAACGGCCACTTGGCGAAGCGAAGGGAACAAGCGATGAACCCAAAAAATTTTTGCGCAACCGGAAGGGGCAGTTGAAAAAAAAAAAAAATTAACAACAATAAGCCGCGTACCGCCCGCTCGAAAAACCGTCGCGAACTTCGCGCGAAACATTCACGACGCGTCCCCTCCTTTCCATTGAACGCGCGCGGAAAGGGAGTCGTCGAAAACAAAAAACGGCGCTCATGCCGTCACTTTTCAAAAAAGCGGGGAAAAAAATGAACCAGCCAGCCGTCCGTCCGCGAAACCGACAAAGGCCCGCGCCCAAAGTTTCACGCGATCGCATCCGCGCCGTTTTCGAATGGCTCGGTCCCCGTTTGACAGCCCCGCGCGGCTTTTTTCGATTTTCGGCGGCCGCGGGCAACGAAAGTTCCGCTCACAATTTTGCGCTCGCCGCGCGCGTGCCCGGAAATTCATGCCCTTCTCTCTTTTTGTCAAAGTCGGCGTCACCCGCGCTGCCGACTCGCCTCCGCGGCGATGTTCGAATTTTCGCGCTCGCTGGGAGTAATTTACGATGAAATTTGTGAAAGAAAAGCGTCGGACGCCGCGCCCCCCGTTCGTTTTTCGGTTTTTCAGAGCCGCAGCGCAGGATCCTCGGGGAACGATGGATCGATAAATGAAGCCGCTGCAGCTGGGGGAGCGCGGTGCGGGCGTGCTATAACGGCGAATGCGCATTTCACGAGTCACTCTTGCCCTTTTTATTTCCCTCGCTCATATGTTCGGTCGGATACGGCGCGCCGGGCAATCATTCGCTGTACGTATTCGCGATAAAATCGGGACACGCGGAAAGGAAGGGGGTGATGCAACGCGTTCGGCCGTAGGTGACTTTCTTCGTCATCTTCTTCCTACAGCAGTAGTTAGTATTTTTCATTCGATAGAAACGATGGTAGGCGAACAGCTGTATCGCAGCCGAGGGGGGGGGGGGGGGGGTGGAAAAAATTTGGGACCTCATGTTTTATGGTTGTCCGCCTGGAGAGAAAATTAAACGACGGTCGTGAAATGCGAGCTCCGCGCTGTAAACGTATGTGTCCCAGCTTTTACTATTGACGTAGTAAAATACACAATATCGACGCGTTCCCGCTGAACTCGAGCTATACAGCAGAGCGCACTGCACAAAGAACAAAAAATTCCATCAAGCGCGAAGTAAAATAAACTAAAAAAAAGCTGATTACAAACTCAATGTATAAAAACGCGAATTCTCATGCTTACTTCGTTCATGCACACCAAAACCGTGTATAAATACACGTTTCTACACACCACCACCAACGCTTATAACACCCAAAGGTAAGCAACAGCCTCCCCCCCCAGATAAGCCAGAGGGCCAGGACAGTGCGAGTTATCGAGTCTGGCGGCGTCGCGGCGCACGCGAGGGGCAAACGCAATGCACACCCAAACACACTCAGCATCATCCCCCCCTTCACCCCCCACTGCCCGCGTGCGTACGTGCCACTTCACACGTATGCCCAGCGCGAAAAGTTCACGGCCCGAGTACTCCAGGAAATTACCGCTCGTTGCAGGGCACGGACGAGAAGGACGCCGGGAACACGCCGCCGCTCGCCGCGCCCGAGGACTCATCTCTCGAGTGCCGCCGTAATGGGACTCGTCGCCCATGACCGAGTGGGGCTCCTCCTGCCGCCTTCACCTCCTCGCCCATCCAATCCTGTTTCTCCCGACCGCTCCTAACGTCCTCACGACCCCCGCACCCTCTTTCCCCGTGTTGGTTAAAAATGCTCACGTCGCGAGCGACAATAGCAACGACGACGACGACGACGACGACGACGGCGGCGGCGAGGATGAGGTCGACGCGCTCGAAAATCCAGCTCTGAGGCCGAGAGCGAACGGTATGTGCTGCTCGGGAGGTGGTGCCGGGGGCAGCCGCTCGGCCCGTTGCGCCCTGCTCTGCGGCCTAGCCGCTCTGGCCGCCATCGGGGTCACGGTGTTCAGTACGGCCTGGATACAGACCGAGGAGCGGATAACCTCCCTGCCCCGCAACGTGAGCAGCCTCGTCAGCATAAGGTTCAAGATTGGCTTTTGGCACGCCTGCCTGAGCGTAAGCAAACCCGTGGACCTGCAGTACAGTGAGTATTGGCTACTTTTTTTTTTTTTCTCGTGCCTGCAGTTGATATTTTTATCGTCATATTTGATCGTCGTTCATTTTTCCCGATGTTCGGTTTCAATTGGATTATGCGTACAATATTCATTCGGAACTCGATTTTGTACGTAGTTGGGTGTAAGTAGTAATAAGCGATTATGGTCAGACACTGAATTCGGCGCTCTGTGTGATATGATGAGTGTTGCGTCGTTATTTAAATTCTCATAGTGCGCTTGCCTCTGATTTGATTCAGATTGAATCGAATGATATAATACGTTTGAGGTATCAACTTGAAAACATCTTGTACTCTTTCGACACTGAAACGTGCAGGCAATAGAAACAAAATGTAAATATCGCACTGATAGGATTATTTTTGCTATTCACTAACAACACCAAAATGGACAAATAGTTATGAAAAGTATTTTTGTAGAAATAAACAACAGCATAACTGTATATTCAGAAATTAATTGAACCGTAGTGCGAAGACCTGTAAGACCGTCCCAAAAATATTATAAAAAACCATTTCCAAAAGTTCTATATTGACATGTTTCTTCGAAGCCGTACATTCTTCTTAACGGTGGTTAATAATCTGTTTTATCGTCGCGACGAGAAAGACCACCTTTTAAAAAATTTTACACAAAGTTGAATCTTTACATGTGTAATAATCCGACAAAATGTTTTCATTCTCGGTGACTATTCCTCACTCCAGGAGGCGTTAAAAACTTTGTGCGTTAATCCTTTACTCGAAGCACCACATCTGCACTAACAAAAGGCGCATCCACGTGTACAGGTCAATGTCACTCAGACTACTGACAACGAGATAATATAAGAAACACGTACAATATGGTAAATTCAAGCTAAAAACAAAGAACCAACGTAAACACAAAAAACAACAACAGCAACAACACCAACGCGAGACTGAGAAAAAAAGAGGATGGAACGAGAAGTAAGAGAAAAACAGTTATCATCGTCTCGTTTCCCTCGTTTTTTCTCCGCTCTCGTCTACAGTACGGGAATAGTATGTAGTACATAGTAGTAGTAGTGGTAGTAGTAGCAGCAGTACCCAACAGCCAGGCGATGACAATTCCTTTTTATGTCTCGTCGTCGCCGTCGTCGTCGTCACCATCAGCGATGTCCCTCCGCCGCTCATCTCTCGTACGCGAAAAAGAAAGGATAGTCATGCCCCCTCGCTTTTTATCTCTCTCCCTCTCCTTTTAATCCCGTTTTTTCTTTCTTTTTCGTTTACAACTATATACAGTACGTATACTCTCTCCCGTCTCGCTAACTTCAACGATCCCTCCCTCTGTTTTTCCCTTGTTGACTGCATAAACAAATTTCTGCTTTCGACGAGGCGAGACAGCCTGCCTGCCTGCCTTTTTCCTCCCCGTCCGCGCCCTCCTCTCGCTCTCTCGAAACACTGCTCTGTTTTTTTCACCGCTGACCTCGTTGCGTTTCGCTTCGTTAAGAGCTTCGCAGTCGGGGTTCTTTCGACTGTGCACTTTGACGGTTGTTTTGCGCCATCGGCCGAATGGACTCTTGTGAGTTTCGATCTGTTTCGATGCACACGGTTTTCGATCCCCAGAAACGTTGAAAGCTCGGAAATACCAGGTATACGGTGCATCACTCATTCTGTTTGGATGGCTAAAGTTAATCTTTATTTTTCATCGCGGAAGTGGAAGTAAAAATGGAAGTTTTTTTTTCAAACGGATGAATAGCTACAAATAGTAGAAATTCTCCAAGCTCTAGGAGATTGATCGAAAAAGCTCAAGGAGCGTGATGAAAAATTTAAAATGAAAACAAAATTTTATCCGCAGCAGTGGTGAAAGATTTTGTGATTAAAGAAAATAAAAAATTCCGGGATTGGACTCTCCGGAGCTTTCCTTAGTTTCTAAAAAAGAGCAGGCATACGCAGAACAGAAGTTCCGAAGTCTTTCGACTTAAAATTAAAAATTTCCGTGCCAATGTATTTCTCTACCAAGCCGAATCCAAGAAAACTTTGGAACGAACTTACAAAAGTCGATTTTCCATGTTAAAAATTTATCGAAAACATCGACCCGTTATCGAGCACGCTCTTTTGTATCTCATTTTGTAATCATTTTTCACAAGCAGCGAAAAAATAAAGTAGCCGTGCTTATCAGCGAGAGAAAAAATGAAAAAAGATCGCGTTGGTGTCCGAGCTAGGAACGGAGAAGCCAAGAAGACATAAGGAATCCCCCCCCCCCCCCTTTCTTTTACACGAAAAGAGGAGAAGAAGAAATTCCAGCTGGAGGAGCTGAGGCGAGAGTACCCTGCAGTATTCCTATGGTCACGCGCGCGCTGTATACGTCTCCTTTGTTTTCCTCCTTTTGCCCCTCTCCACTGCGAGAACGAAAATCTCCCGGTACTTTTTTCCTCCAAGGTCTCCTTCTGGCTTTTTTCGCGGAGGGATGAGTAAAGAAGGTAGGCCGAGAGCAGCTGCGTCCTCCAGGATGTCGAGAATATTGAGACCTGGAATCCGACGAATGCGCCGCGTACGAGGAGAAACGTCGTAGAGACAAACTCGATGCTGGCCGTTGGAATCGGATTGCGATTACGCATGAAAACTCCCAACAGTGCCTGGAATACTCTACAGCTGGTTCAGCACTGGAATACGCCTCGAATAAAAACCAAATATTTACAAAGTGGTACAAAAACACGATCAATGTCCAATCGTTATCGGGAGGACCCCGAGTCTTCAGCATCAACCAATTTGACGCTGAGAGGCAAACCAACCAACAACCAGCCAACCAGCTGGAGAGAGAGTTATAGAGGATAGCCAAAGCAAGTTAACGAGGCTTTTATCATCGGTGCCATTAGAGTGCCGGGGACCGCTGCCGCCGCACGGAGCTCAATTGAGAAATCTACGGGATGTAGTTGGGAAGGTAAAATCGATGACAGCGCCTCGGGGAGCCGGGAGAAAGAGAGACCCCGCCGTCGCAGGGAACGAAATTCCCTTAGCCTCGGAGCTGGTGTCTCGTCTCCCTTCTACGGTAGTGAGCGAGAGAGAGAGATGTATAGAGGGGAGGATGGCAAAGCCCTGATGGTGACTAATGACTGCGGCATCAGATAGAACGATATGACCTCCTTCATCGTTTTATTTATATTGCCGAATACGCGGGCAATATTCCTCGGGCTCACTGCGACGGGGATATGTGGAAAAAAAACACAGCCGGACGATCGATCGTCCCTCGTTGTAAAACAATTGACAAATGGCGTTGGCGGAGTGATGGAGCGTGTTATCTTTTTCAATCGACGGAGAATTTTGTGTGTATATGTATTTTATTTGAAGACAATGGAGCTAACGAAGCCTTTTCATAGAACTGATCCGTCTTCTTAAGTACATGGGGGGGGATGATGTATTTTCGATCTCGCAAATTCCAAGAGAGAGAGAAAGAGGGCGGGTGGGGAGACACGGTAAATTTATTCTGTCAGTCGATATCGCGTTGATTGATATAATCTTTTTCCCCCCGGAGCGTCGGCGGGAAAGACTCCCAATTGATTCTCTGATTGATACGGCTGACTTGGATTTTTCCCACCACCTTTTATAACGAATCGGGCAAATTGCAGCTCCGAAAGCTTACAACTTTTCAATCATCTGAAATCCCTCGAAACAGTAATAGCCGCCCCCGAGTTCTGATATGTTCGTTAGACACGTCTCATATTTTCCTTACTCGCCCGGTCTTTTATTTACCGTGAAATTCAATCGTCATACCGCTTCCACCACTTTTCACCGTGCACGAGAACCGCGGGAAACTTTAAATTTCCCCCTCAGCTCGAGCCAAAGTTCGCTCGGCCTTTTTGCGCCGCCTATCCCTCACAGGGCGATAAGTCGCGTCGCCAATGAAGACAAATCGCCCGGCGTCCCGGCGCGGTTTTACGAAAGGGGAAATTAATCGCCGCGTGTCTCGGGCTCCCGGGCTTGTGCATGCGTACAGATATACGTACACCTGGAGCCTCAAAAGTCCCACCCTTGCCTCCTCCGACCGACAACGACAGCCAGTTAGCGTGGCGCTGCGCTATTTGTTACGCCACCGTGCTGACCCCGGGAATATCAGGATTCGTTGGATTTGAACGGCGCTGAGGCCGCGCGATTTGTACGCGTCGCCTGGTTTGACTCTCGATTTTTCAGCTTATGAATGGCGCGCGGTGATTTCCTTCCTTTCTCTCGGGTTTCTTTTCTTCTATCTTTTCATCACCGGGTAACGAGGATTCTCAGGCTCACGTGGACGCTCTTTGTTCTGGACTGCGGATTCGGCAGAATATTCGAAGAAGAATCGATGAAACATTGGCCATGAAGTTTTGAATGGGCTGATCTGATACTGCCACCGAGTCGTGCTGATATGTGACTTTTCGAACAGAAATAGAGTTTCGATGGTCTCCGATCCAGTTATGCTTTCGCCAAGGGACTCCCTACACTCTCCGACAATTTTAATACCTTTAAAGACGTCTCTGTAAAACTTAGTATGCACGAAAACATCGAAATAAAAGTCCTTCATCCTCTCAAATCTTCCAAAGTGCGCATTACCCCGCGCTCCAAATACCCCCCCCCCCCCACCCCCCCACGAATCATAATCCCGAATTCTCGCAATCCGGATTCTCAAAGTACGCACCCTCTTCACCCCGATCCCGACGTTTCGGCCCCAAATTAGCACAATTTCCCGGTACTGCAGCTTACGTTACACAAGAAATTACCGAAGCTGCCGACGCATTCCTCCCTCCTTTACCGCTCCCACTCGGAGCTGGCTGATCCACAAGTCGTTGGAGGGATTTGCAATTTAAGCCTCGACTCGGGACGGAGTTTCTCCGACTGAAGTGACGATGGAGTAGAATGTGAGACCTCTCTCGCTCTTGCTCACTCCCCGGCAACGTTCAGCGACGAATTAATGAGCAGCTTGTCAACTGTCGGGAAGTTCGTTCGAAACGCGTCGTAAGTGATCCACTGGGTTTTTGGGGCTCGCCTGTATGTGCGTTAGAGCTCGGGAGTCCATAATCGTAATTCACGAGTCAGAGATTGTTCTGGCAAATGTGAAAGATCTCAACGAAATGTGGCATCCTCCTTTTACTACATCTCATGCCAGAACTATAGACCATATTCGTTCGACAAACTGATGATGAGCTTATAGTATCTCACATCTGACCTTCTCTCCTTAACTGCCAGCAAATGGCCGCAGGCGACACTCTGAACTCTTATTGTCGAAACGCACGCCCGGCTTTGGAGGCAGTATCGCAGCTCTAATGACCGCTGTATGCTGTTTCGAGCGGTATATTTACGGCGGGGCGTCGCCCCTGTCTAATACTTCAGAGTAGTCGGGGCTCGAGAGAAACGGGGGTAGGGAGAGGGGCATCAACATAACATTAACCGTTTGCATTAATCCGGACTACGTCAAGTGTCAGGGTGCAGTGCAGAGCGAGAGAGTATTAAGGCAGGGGGGTGGGGGGGGCGTGGGTGTGTTCACATTCGCGTGTGAGCGGAGGAGAGGAAAAACAGAAGTGCGGCAGGAGAGAAAGAAGAAAACGATTATGCAGGGAAAAAGGTGTAGGGTAAGAGTAGGAGGAGGAGGAGGTGGGGACAGAGCTAGAATGTCATAAAAATGTTGAAGTATTGCGGGGTTTTTTCCGTCATCCGGATTTTACCGACTGCCAAGGGTCGGAGGGGGAAAAAAAGCGTGCAGAATGGGGGATGTTTTTGCTAGTATCCGCGCGGATTCAGCTGCAAGCAAGCGAGTGCTCGGAATGTTCGGAGGTAGGTTGGGAATTTGCATTTCAATTATTTTCCCCTCCCCCCCAAAACTCTTTTAACGTCGTTTTATCCACTGACGTAACGAGCGGTAGAAGTGCCGCGAGCACTGTACGCACGGGCAAAACGACACGAGGAGGCCAAAAGTATAGCTCGACGGCGTGGTCTCTTCTTCCCCTGTCCTTCGACGATTTTCCGCTGCAGCAACGGTACAGCGATGAACTCGCCGGCGTCCCGATAATGAGGTTACTTGTGATTCCGCCGGGGCGATATCGGATCTTCCTAATTTCCGGGCGATACCCCCCTTCCCTCTTCCCCTGGTTCGGCATTCCGATCGCACAAATATCTCCTCCCACGCGGAATAAAACTGTACAGAGGAGGGGAGGAAGGAGAGAGCAGAACTTTTTCGAGAACTCGCTCACAAGACTCCGCAGGCGAGGAAGTACGTATTAATTTCGACGGAGTTCCCGGGACTCGGACAGGAGGATGGGGGGCAGCGCGAGACTGGAATCTCAAATGAGATTGCAGCTTGGGAGGGGAAAGGCCGTGCTGCGGCTAGTCGCCAGACGCTGTCCGAGCAGCCTTGGTCTCGTTACACGGACGATTACAGGCGAGCCGGACCGAAAATTAGCCGTGCGTGTAAGTCCTTTTGAGCCGCGAATTTCTCGACAGAAGCAAAGTTGGATCTCGTCGACTGCTAGGCAAATAATTGTAAGACACGCTGATTGGAATTCACCGAGCAGAACGGCTTTCCTCTGAAGCAGTGTGCTTCTTTGATACATGCGGCATTAGTATACAGCCTTTCGTTCGAGGTGATGGTGGATACTGATTTTAATTGACTATGATGAAACTAATGCCACTCCGGTCGAGTGAAAATTTTAACAGCAAAGAAATAACAGATTCTACCATTTGTCCTTTGACCATATTATGAATATAGATGTTTTGTAAAAACAAAAGATTTTAACTCCCTTGAACGAAAACGTCGAACGATTCGTTGGCACCGGTAGTCAAAACTCAGCCAGTCAGTCGAAACGATGTAATTTATTCGCCAAATCCAGCCACCCGATCGGACGTCAAAATCCACGTGCACCCCAGTCAAGCGGCAGCACGGCCGAGAGCGCAGTTACCCAACTCTCCTCCGCACAAACGCTCGCTGGACAAATAAAAATTTGAATAATCCGCAGCCACTCTGCCCGAAAGCCTCCACGAGATTCGACGCTCGGGCGCCCGCTGGGAGCGGCGTGTGTGAAAACAGCAAGTTTTCCAACCGTGCGAAAAGAGTCGTCCGTCCGTCACGAGGAAAATACACACCTCCCTCCGTTCGCCTTTGTCTTCGCAGAGCACCGATGGCCGAATCGCGAACACTCGTGAATAATCTCCATGCTCCAGGCAGGGAGAGGAGGCCGGCCGCTGAAAATCCGCTGAAAATTTCATACAGCCGACTCTCAATCCTCAATATCCATTTACGTTGAATTACAGGCGAAAGCTCTCAGCGGGAAAACTTCCAGCGAACAGCTTAGTCGGCACTACGCGGCGCCTCGCTCCCGTGAAATTTTCACTCGCCGGAGAGAAAGCTCGTTTGACGGAGGAAAAAGAAAAAAGTTGCCGGCGCGCGAAAAGAGCTCCGCCTTCGCAAGTCCCGCGGAGGGCAGCCGGAATTTCATTATCCGGCCCGGCCCTGGGCCTCGAAAACTCGGGGAGGGAGGACACGGAGGAGCGCTGCGGTCGGGCCTGACCGCGCCCCCGTCCCGGAGATCCACTCGCGCGCAACGGGGAAACTCTCTCCCAGATCGGCCAAGCACAGGTTATCAGGAAGGTCTCCAATGGTCCCTCGCGTGGGGAGCGAGCTTGTTGCCGCATCGGAGGACAAAAGGCCGCGTAACACGGTCGTTTTTTTTCAACGTGGCGAGGAGAGGAAATCTTCAAAAGACCGGAGAGAGTGTCGGACTCACCCGGGTGCCTACCGACTAAAACTAACCTCCTCGCATGGGGACCAGTGCAAGCACTATGCCCCCCTAGAAGACAAGGGAATCAAGGGTGAGAAGGGGGCGAAGGAAAATAACGGAGAAAATTCGGTGTCCAGCTCTCGCTCAAAGGGATGAGTGGAGTGGCTCTTACGCGTCTGGGCGAAGCAACGTAACGTAACACGGTCAACGTGCGCGCGCTCGGGGACGGAAAGAGAGCGCGGGGCTTAATTCCGGACCGGCTGTTTGTTCCGCCGCGCGACTGTCTCTCGCTCCGCGCCTCCCCCGCGCGACCTAAATTCGATCCCCTCCGACGACGGTCGCGCGTGCCCCCCCCCCCCCCCCCCCCCCCGCCCCCCCCCACCCCCCCGCCGCCCCGCCCCGCGCGGCGTTTATCAACCGGCCCTCGCACCTGCGTCCGATGAATTATAGGGTGTTTGGCGGCTGGTCGGCCGGAAGCTTGTTCGGGCATTCGAAGCTGTCGCGCGGAGCGCGTTTGGTTTGCTGTATTAGGGTAGCGTTTTTCAACGTTAGAGCCGTTCAGCTGGATCGTTGGAGCTGGGAGATTAAGGAATTCGTGCCTGTAATCTCGCGTGCTTTGATTGCTTACCGAGTCAACGTCAGAAGCATCAGCCGGAGGGGGGGGGGGGGGGGGTGTCGGGGGGAGGGGCAGGGAGGGGGGGGGGGGGGGGGGGGGGGGGGATCTTGGATCCCATCAACCGCTTGACTTTCTGGATCACTCTCGCGCACGGAGGGCTGAGTTTTTGTTTTTCTTTCTCTATTGAGTCTGTTTTGAATATCACGCTCCGGTGGCGTACTTTTTTTATAAATCGAAAGTAATCACTAGATCCAGAAGCGTTGAATTTTAAATAAATGGTTGGTCGTTGTCAAATCAAAAGCATAGGAGCTGTGAATTGGAAAAGAAAAAAAAAATAATTATTGAAACAGAATGGAGATCGCAAGTGAAGTTACGGACTACAGTAAATACGAGATCAAAGACCGCACCGTCGTCGTCGTCGTCGTCGTCGTCGAGTATCCAAAGGGACGGAGAGGAATACCCGACTACTGGACGACGACTGGCAGAAAAAAAAAGAAGATACATGGGTAGGGGGAGGATCCGTTTCACCGATCGCGCTTTTGGTTATAAGGAATACGTAAAATTCAGGGAGCCGTGTTTACTCTTGCTCCCGGGGACACTCGATCCTTCGTCATGTAAGGACTGTGCGTGTGTTTGATCGCATGTCCATTGAGTCGGGGTCGCTTGGCTATTTCGCATCGCTCTTTTTTTCATTGGTGATTTTTCTTCTTTTTTGATTTTTTCTTTCACTACTAAATATGTCTTGTCTGCTGATGAACGAATGTTTATAAAAGTTTAGAGAGTGAATCCATCGAAACGTCGAAAAAAGTTACAGTTATTAAATTACGAGTACTCGTAGAAATCCAAATGACTGAGATGATGAGGAGGGGACAAGAAAGCTACGGAGATGAGACAATGGAGAAGCCGGAGCTACTCGAGCTCTATCTAAAAA
>JAPYYV010014673.1:0-14861 GCA_030522625.1 Copidosoma aretas
TGTAAGTAATTCTTATGTAGTTTAGGACATGTAATATCAGGGGTATGTAATGTAGACATTTACAAATTCAAGTCGGATTACGTTAAAACTGATAAAAAAGCTGCTAAATTTATAAATAATCCAGTACCTGTACGATAACATTTAAGCAGTCACAAAAAACTCAGTCAAAAATTATTAGCTATTATTTTAACTATAGATTATAGCTGTATTTATAGATATAAACACCTACAAAGTAGCTATAAACACCTACAAATTATACCTATAAAATATAGGAGCTTATAGCTATAAATTTCAGGCAACTTTTAAATAACAAAAGTTAATAAATAATCTATTTTTGTAAGGTATATCAACCATAATAAATGTTATTATCCGTATGATAACACTAAAACAGGCGGGTTTCACTCCTGTTCAACATTAAACAAAAATGTTTTTTTATTCAAATTATCATATTGTTCTCAATTGTCGAAAAACACTTGAACCCCCAAGTTTTGGTGTTATCATACGGATGGTAATATCTAATATGGTTAATATACCTTAAAAAAATAGATTATTTATTAAATTTTGTTGTTTAAAAGTTGTCCTACATGTATCAGTTCACACCTACAAAGTAGTTATAAACATCAACAAATTATACCTATAAAGTGTAGGTGTTTATAGCTATAAATATAGCTACAATTTATAGTTAGAATACTGGCTTATAATTTTTGACTGAGAACTCTCAATCGGTGTAGTCTGTGCTACTTTGGCGTTCAGTTGGTTGTTAATAGATGTAATTTTGATTATCCATATTAACTATATGTAAATTAGTATATTAAAAATAAATAGTTTGGATTTTGATATCAAACGATAATTATCTAGGTGTAATAAATGAGGCTTAGTTTATATACGGTTTGTTTATGGATAAAACTTTCAATTATAATTTCATGCAGTCATTTTATTTACATCTATATGTATACAAGTTACGTCGTAACTTTTTTTTATTATTATTACACGAGTTATTTAAAATGCTCTTTATTCAGAACGTAAGGTTATTGATTCTACCTTTTTCATCTTTTTTATAGTATAATATTGTTACTGGGTTATTGGTTATTGATAGTTTGCGTCATCATCATCAACATCATCATCATCACGATCATCATCATAATCATCATCATTATAATTATCATCATCATCATCATTTTAATCATCATCAGCATCATCATTATCATCATCACCATCAGCATCATCATCATTATTACCATTATCACTATCGTCCGTGTCTTCTTGCTCAGTATATTCTTAACTACCTTCACAGCTACCATCATTATTGCTACTTCTTTAATTTAAAAAATAAATAAAAATACTACTTTCATTCTTTATACACAGATAACGATTATATTGAATTTTTATATAGCTACATTTGGGTCTCTTTTTATACTTCCTGGCTTGCAATAAAACCCTTTATATCCTGAGTAAGTGTAATTTCTTTATTCATTTTTAGTCGATCTTTAACATATACCAATAAAATGAAAGGGTCACTTTTATATATGGCTCGATTGAACGTGTCATTTAGTCGTGCAACCCTGCTGTTTTGTCGAGAGTTATGTATAACATTTTTTCGGTACTTCTTATGACACGACTCCTGGGCATCTTCCGAATAATATGCTAAGGGCAAAGGAAATTGTCTTGCTATTTCTGGTCCGTGGGCTAATAGCTTATGAAGACTTGGGCTCAGTCGGGTCCAAGGATACAATTCGTAGTACAAGATATACGTTTTCCATCAGAACTTTTCTCACTTATTCACCTTCAATTCTTTTTTGCACTCAAAAAGCGAGAGTATTGTAGCTATATTATCAACCAATCTTCGATCAAGTTCCAAAGAATCGGCAAATTTTAGTGGCTCCTTGAAGCACCTTCTGGCCAGATTTCCAGAGTTACTAGTACCATATCCTTGTATCACCTGGTCCACTCGAATGCCAAAATTTTCAAACAATATTCTTTGTACTTCTTTTTTTCTTGTTTCGTAGATTTCTATAATCAATCGACATTTTCTGGGTCCCACTGAGTTGATACATATTCTCTATGTATTTTAAGGTGCTGAATTCGAATCCACTTTCTAAATTGCTCAACTTGTCTAGATTTATTTCTAACCCAAAAAAAACCCTAATTCCAAAATAATGTCAGAAATAAAACCAAAGTCTATAAAAAAATTTATTTATTTACGGTTGTAACTAAAACCTAGTTCCTATAACACTTAAATCTAAGTTTAAAACTTCTCTTCTCTAAGTGTAGCTGTGACATAACTTGAAAATGCAATCTGGCCCAGAAAATAAGGATTTTTACCTAAATAAACTACATCACTGAAGCCTATCGACCTAATTTATCCTCTAACAAAACCTTACAATCTTAGTAACCTACTAACTCAAGGTTTTAACTCTTTATCTCCGTAACCTAACCTCAAAATTCTAACTGATCCAATAACATAGTATTTTAAGTACATAAACTACTGTTTTCTGGTAACAAAAGCACTTAATGTAAAGCATCGCAAGATTCAAGACTTGCCTTGGTCTTGTCTTGATCTTGTCTTGATTTCAAGACAAGACCAAGACAAGACTTCAATCGTGAAGACCCAGTCAAGATTAAGACTTATGGTTAGTCTTGTCTTGATTTTAAAAAAGTCTTGTATATATGTAGTATTAAATAACAGAGTTATACGTGTTTAAAATAAGTTTTAATTATGTCTTGGGGCCAATATCTGAAGTATACTCATAATCTGAAGTATACTGTTAATAAAAATGATCTAAAAATAACTAAATTAAATGATTTTCAACGTTATTATACTATTTTGAACAGTTGGTATGCATCGAATAGCATATAAAAACTAAATGATACTTTTTAATTCAGAGGTTATAACAGAGTAGAAACTTTTAATCTCACTTCGATACTTGTACGTCTACTACGTATACAGGGTTTCATATCTGTGTCACACGTGCAGAGCAGATAACGTTACTGTTTCGGCATTTAGATTTTCTTTAAATTAGTGATTACTGACAAAGCCTTAACATTACTCTAATTCGTATGCTTAGCTGGTCTCTCTTTTATGATTGGGGACTAATTTCTACTCAATATACCTTTGATTTATCAAGATATTCCATAAAAACAAGATCTTTTACTCGATTTATTGCAGTGGCGTACCTTTAAATCGCGCAATTTCGCCACCATGGACGCTGATGTAGATTCTCTTATCCCCTTCAACTTAATTTTTGGAGCGAATAAGAGAGTAATGAGCCCAAGAGCTTACAACATGAATAAATAAGTACATTTTTTAGCGTGTAGATAAAAATTGTGGCAAGTGCGTGATTTTTATTATTGTATTTGTTAATAACCTGATACAGCTGGTTTTGTGCGCTCAAGTTTGTGTTTGATAACTTGGTATATTAAAATATTTACCAGTTATCCCGATTCCAAGAATCCCCATAGATTCTTACGTGGATCAAACGTGGAATACTAATAGACTTGTATGGAATCCGTAAGTATATATACATGTATAAGTACGTAAATTACACCTAGGAATTCACGTGGATAAATTCATTCATTTTATGTAAAAATCAACGTGGATTATTGTGTGAATTCTATCTAGAAATCCACGTGGATAAATATTCTGCTTTTATGTAAAAATCCACGTGGGCGAGTACGAGGATTGCCCGTGGATAAGCATAATCATTTTACACACGAAGTCTCGTAGATAAAGATGTGTGTTCCACGTACCAATCCAAGATAAAATTACGTGAATTCAACATAAAAATGTACGTGGATACAAACAACGATCCCATATAAACATACATGTCATTACCTAAACTTATGCTACGTGAGGTCTACATGCTCATCCACATTGATTTTCTGTGAATCCACGGGAATTCAACGTGGTATTTATTAACATCCACGTTCACATATAATAAGTGCATTTAGCCACGTGCAATCAACACACAATTCCCGTATGGATGTCTACATACAATACACGTATTTATCTACGTAGAAATCTACGTGTATTTCTCTTATGCAAATTCATGTGGATTCTTAAAGCCGGAATTGCGGGACTACTCCCTATAATTATGAGACATTCTCGTTCATAATTATATTTTATTATTATAACGATAGATATGTAATAAGCGATCTTAAAAATACACTCCGTACGTAATTGCAAAAAAATTAAAAAACTTTTTTTCATTTTTTCGGTCGCCATATCATGTCCGCCATTTGGGATTTTACATATCTGACAGCAGATTCATCATCAATGACCTCAACAACAATAGTATACTATCTTAAAGAAATAGTACTCATTCAAGATAAATATTACGAAAATTTTAATTTTGAGGGTAGTTTTATGATATTTTAACCCTTGTATAGCTTCATAGCACCCGCTTTGAATTTTTTTTAGAAGTTATCTCATTTTTTATCAATTCTGACATTATTCAGCACTATTAACATTTAAATAAAGGTGATCGACCTCAAAAACTTTTCTCCCATTTCGGCCATTTTTTTCCTTATTCCGTATGGTTTTACCTGCAACTTCTAAAAAAAATCATCTCAATCCGACCACAACAGCCAGTGCTATTTTATTTATGCAAAAAAAAGTCTATTTCGCCGCCCTGTGCGGCGTGGTGGCGAATAAAAAACCTCGATTAGTGCTAAAGTCAGCAACGCAAGTTAATTGGTCATACACAGGGCTGGATTAACGCATACGCACATATCGCACGTGCGCAGGGGCGGCAGCCTCCTGGGGTGGGGACAGGGAGCACGCCACCTTACTTTTTCAACCGAAATACATGCATCAAGATGGGTTCAATAAAATATACGATTATAAAATGATCATTCTTGTACACTTAGAATGATATTTTTATTTAAATAAAATTAAAAATGTTAATTTACAATATTCATTGATTCCATGATTTTTTCAAAGCATATTTATCATTTATTTCCTTACAGTCCAGATTCATCGTTAATTATGCTTCTATTCATAACAATGATACATTTTTTAATTTTTCATCCCCTAATACACTTCTCAAATAGTTTTTAATTTGTTTAAACGCTGAAAATGATATTTCTCCTTTACGATTGATATACGATTGATAAGAACAATTGTCTTAAGGATGTACCCCCAACAGCTAGTTTGATCCATCGCAGGTAACTATTGTAACGACAGGGGATCATGAAGATTTGACAACGTCGCACTTTTAGTACAGGCGTGATGTTTCAAAAGTATATATGCTCCCAAAAAACTTTTATTTACAGAAATTATATTCTATTACAATAGTGTAGCGTAGAAAAAAAAATATCAAATCGTGCTAATGTTATAGCCACCTTACACTTTCGGCATGCAATATACTGTGTTGAAGCTAAACCTCGAGAATCTTTTTTTACAGTGTCTTGTAATAAGAGAACAGATTTGCACCCTTTGCAAAATAGTTGATTAGCAAGACATTTCAAATTCACAGTTCGACGGCCTTGTAATATACACTCAGCTTTTGATTTTTCATCTCTTGTGTCAGTCTCGAGTGCAGTCTTGGTACTATAAATACTCCTTGTGTTCTCCGCTAATTTTTGACTGAAATTCCTTCATTCAAAGATTTTTCCCGTAACCCGCTTTCCTCTTCAAAAATAACCTTTCCTTACTTACCTTTAACTCATCTTTCTAAAACAGCATACGGACAGAAATAAAGTAGGGTTATAAAAGGCGAGAGAAAAAGAGAGAGAGAGAGAGAGAGAGAGAGAGAGGGACAGTGTGCTATTTTTTGCATATATCTTACTTTATATATATACATATATATATATATATATATATATATGTATCAGTGCGACATTGCCACGACTAGCGTTGAGGCTTTAGCAGAAGAAATATTTGATTCATTTATTTATTTATTAGTAATGTTATATTCTTTGACCCAATATTTCATGAAACTGCATCTGCTCCTTAGAGGTTTTATTACTTATTGAAAAAATCCAGAGCTGATCTTGAGGTTATTTATTCAGATATCATCACTTAAAAAGACGAAAACTTTAGATTTACATAAGATGTCGTGGTGAACACAGTAAAATATTTCAATTCGTATAATGGCTTTATAGCTGTGGAGAGACTTAATATTTTAGCTGGAGCTGATTTGTACAATGAATTAGCTGTATACTGAATTTTATAAGGATCTTTATGTTATTTCACATAGGGGGGACACTTCCTTGAACAAAAGTAACTAGAATGGTACTTACTTTACTCTTCCCTCACAATGCAGTACCTTCAGAAGTAGCGATATGTAAAAAAGCTTTCGTAATTTCCATCAGGATAGTAAGGTACTTACGCACTTTTAGATATTAAATGATTACGCCTCTAACGAGAACTAACGTAGCTCAGGTTCTTACGAAAACCAAGTGTACTCAAGGCTTCTTACAAAGGCTAACGTAGCTTGCAAACACTTCCGAAAGCTAACGTAGCACGCAAATTTCTTACGAAGAGTAACGTAGCTTACAGACGCTTATAATGGCTAACGCAGCTCGTCATTTCTTACAAAAAGTAACGAAGCCCATGAAGATTTTGAATGATAACAACAACAGCTATTTTCGTTATTTGTAACTAGAGATGCTGAGCATGAGATATAAAAAATACTAAAAGTTGAGCAAAAATCAAATTTAATCATACAAAAAGCCTGAAAAATACAGTATCAAACTGAGTAATAATTTAACTGTTAACGTAGCATCTAGTAATTATCTTAACTTATTGTTTCACACATGCTTATTGTTTCTTACTGTAAATATTTAACTGCAATTGACATGTTAATATTAATTTCATGACTATAAAAATGGTTAAAGAATACTGCAAAAAATTGTCAAAAATGCATTATTATCGGGCCAGTATTTTTGTTGCAAGTTGTAGAAAATTGTGTTTGAAATCTATCAAGATTCATTAGTCTTTGTAAGAGATTTTTCAAGCTACTCTTTGTAACAATTTGGCAGACTATTCGACTATGCTAAATTTTTAGATTTTTTGAACTGCGTTACTTTTCATAGGACACTGCTAGCTTCGTTAGCCTTACTTTGTAAGAGTCGATGAGCTACGTTAGCCTTAGTATGTATTTTTTAACACTGTTAGGCTTCGTAAGAGTCCGCAAGTTACGTTAGCCCTCGTAAGAGTTTAGGAGCTACGTTAATGTTCGTCAGAAATCTCTGTGCTATGTAAGCTTTCGTAAGAGTTAATGAGCTACGTTATTTTTCGTACGAAATTTGCGTGCTACGTTAGTTTTCGTAAGAGCTTGCAAGCTACGCTAGCCTTCGTAATAAAACTTGAGTACAATTAGTTTTCGCAAGAACCTGTAAGCTACGTTAGTTTTCGTATGAGGCATCGTAATGGAGTTTAACGATTTGTATGCACGACCGCGATTATTACTAAAAACTAATTTTTCCATACAAATAAAAATAAAAATAATAACACTAATAACAGTAATAACAATAATAATAAGTAAAAAAAATTATTAATAATGATAATATTTAATAACAATATAAGTATGATGTGAAAAAATAGTTAAAATCATAGAATTTTGATCTTATTAAGTGGGCGGCACAAATCTTGGGCGTAGGGGCGGAGAACTTCTTAATACTCTTATTTGCTCTAAATTCTAAGTTGTCGGTTGAAAAACCATAAGATTTAGGTTCTTTACACAAAATAAGAGAAAATTATTCTTAAAAATGTGGGTGATCAAACAACAAACATAATTAAAAAGGTATATATAGTTAGTATAAAATTGACAGAATTATTCAACTGAATATATAATGGAATATACAAATATTTAAAATGTTTTATGATGTTCATAATTGTACATCATAATTTAAGAGTTATTCATAAAATAGATTATGTAAAAATGATAATAATAAAGTCCCCGTCCAAAAATGTATTGAATTTTACATTACAACACTAAGGAAAAATGTAAGTCTCAATTTTCATTAGACTGCACGCTAGTAATTCTTAAATTAGAAAACATTTTTAAATAGCTATCATGCGCAATTTATACTTTTATGTACTGTTATTTGGCTGTTATCTTGTTACAAGTAGTGAACTTTAAATATTTCATAAAAAAATAATGGTATCTATTTATTATGAATAGTCACACGAAAGTAATAGTATTTTATGTATGTTCTTTTTATGTCTTAAATAAGGCTATGTGACATAGGCACTCTAGAATACTTAAAAAATTTGCAGAAGTAGACAAAAAAATAAGCGTAAATCTGTTAAATTTCCTCATTTTGTAAAAAATTGCGCGGGCTATCGTTTTTCATTTATAAATAAAAGTACCTGGGTGCTAAGTGATTTTTCTATCTCGCATTATGGCAAATATAAATCATATTGCATAATTTTATATGCGGCATAAGCTTTCGTGTGACACGTAAAATAAATTGGACCCCATAGCGGCTGCAATATGTGAATAAAAAGATAATAAATGCGTAATTAGGTATTTCGGGAGCATCCCGTACGTCCCACTGACAAAAGGTTAAGTCGTGCGCTGACTGGCTAAGAAATAAAAGCCCATTCTGCTTATGTTAAAAATACAACTAAATGATCCAGCGTGCATTCAGCTTAATAAAAAAATCATCTATAACTAATAAACGACAGTGCAGTGGCCATAGAAATATACGAATGGAGTGCGTGCAAAGCTAAATACCGTGATTGAGGCAAAGAAAAAGATATTTGTCGAGTGTTCTCTCTGTATTTTTCTAGCCAAGCACTGTAATTAGGGACTGAGGCTCAAGTAGTTATACCATGCAGCTTACCCCCTTAAGCACCAGCTAATAACAGTTTTCGGCCAGAAATAGCCAGAAAGGGCACGTGGCAACCTTTCCTCTCCCTTTGCTACTATCGTTGCTGTTTGCAGGTATCAATTTCATTTGCGCACTCTATTCGTATATCTCTATGGTTGTGACCTAACGCGCTTATTAATAAATAAATAGATAATCTGTATAAAATAATCTATGAAATAACGACCTAGCGCATTTGTTGTTTGATTTATTAATTCATTATCAACAAACTATAATCAAATAACCCAGAGCATTTGTTAATTAATAAAATGAATATGCACCGATAAAGATACTGATAACATGTCAGTAATTAAAAACATAACGACCCAAAGGGGTTGGCTACTTTGTTTGTTCATTTCTAACATTAAAAACATAAGCCATTACATAACCGAGAAGATTTATGTTGCACCTTTAAGGCCTTCTTTATTAGTCTTTTTTTTTTGTTACTAAAAAAAATAAATTAATGCATTGAGCCAGAGTGCTTGTTGTACTGTCTATTTATTTGTACAGTTTTTCCGTTGCAGCGGTACAAATAAATTTTTTAATGGGATTTTCACGTAAAAATCCACTCGATTTACACGGCGACAGAAAAATTGCACGTAAATAAATATACTGACTGTAGACTTCTCGCTGATTTCCATACTGGAATTCTACGTAGACAAATTATACCGTAGCCGATAGTAGATTTTTGCATGAAAATTCGATGTAAGATTTACCGTGGATTTAGGTATGCCATGGTATTTAAGATACAAAAATTATCTTTGGGTAGAGTACTGGATACACGGCGGCTTGACAGAATATTTTCATCGAGAGTTATTGTCTCAATTACATCGTAAAAATGCCTTAAAATGTGTTTGCGACGAGGATCATTCACAAAAATATTATGTCCAGCAGCCCTCACTGGAAACAATAAATGTATTTTGACAAGCCATTAATTACTCTGTTGCAAATGTTTAAATTTATTTTCGCATAGATTTTCCCCTGTGGATTTTCCGTGGACTGTGGTCTTGTACAGGAAAAAAATTTCTTTAGGTAAGCTCGTGGTTTCTCTACTTAGAGTCCTACGGAGACGAATTCACTCTAATGCAAAAGTCTGATTAGATCTTATCAGATTTCCTCCACATGGAAATCTACGTTAATTTAAAGTACAATATGGAATGTTACGTAGAGTACGGTATTTTGTAAGTAAAATTACTTGTAGTAAAACTTTAAATTCATTCTAGTATGAAAACTCTACGTTGGTTTCTACGTAGATTTTTTGTGGGCTATGGAATTTGACGTAAAAAGTTCACGATATGAACCCACGTAGGTTCCCACACAGAAATCCAATAAAATAATTTATAAGATGTTTATAACAGTGAATTAATCCCTTCTTTCTATGTGAGATACCATGTTGACGATCCGTGAGTTCACCTTGTATAGTAGTGAAGAAAAAAAAGTATACTCAAAGCAAATTTTTCCCTGTAGAATACATCGGACCAAAAGTCCTCGTAGTTATTAAGGGGAAATTCAATACGAAACATAGATCGAACTTTTGCAACAGAGTCATTTGGACATGACTACTGCCATTTAAAATTTCACTTGTGGATTTCAGTACTGCACTTAACGTAAAATTTTACATCTCAACTACTATGGCATACTTGAATCAGGGCTGCTACACAAAATATTTTGTCGCTGATCTACGTCTCAAACCCATCTGTAGGTGTTTTCAAGATGTCTTAGAGACAAAAGTCCTTGACAAAAATATTCTGTCTAGCAGCTTTGACATGAATCCATAGTGAGGCATACGTAAAATTTTCACGCAGAAATCTACTTTGACTTCTGCTTCGGAGTATTTGGTCCACGTAGAATTTTACTGAGAGGATCTATGAGAAGTCTAGATTAAGTAAATTTATTCATGTGCATTTTACAGTCGACGTGTAATTCATATTAATTTCTACGCGTGAATCCCATTCAAAAACCTATTTGGTCCTTTGCAACGGCAAAACTTTATAAATAAATAAAATAACTGCTATGGCTCAATGAACAATTATATTTTCTTTTAAAATATAAACAATATAATTGATAAAGAACGCATACACACTGTAATATAAATCTTCTTGGTTAGTTAATAGGTTATATTTTCGATGTTAAAAATAAAATAAATAAAGTAACCTACAACTTTGGGCAGCAAAGTTTCGAATTTTTGATATGTTATCAGTATCATTATGGGTAAATCGTAAAAGGGAGTAAGCATGCAGTGTGATGGATTCCATTTTTATGGTTTGAATAATTTTCGGATTAAAAACTGACAAAGACAATTAGCACGCAGAGTCATTATATTAGAGGTTATTTGTAATAGTTGATTTAGAAAATTAAGATAGTAATAATAATTAGCGTGTGCGCGAAAAAAGAGCTCCATGACACATCTTTATATGACTGAAATATTCGATAAATATCAATAAAATCACAATATGTAGGTATACTGGACGGCATAGCGAGTAGCTCGCTTTCCTGGTGTTGGCATGCGCTGGCATAGATTTTTGTATCCCCTCTCCAGACATGCCCACAGCAAATAGAAATAATGGAAACCTTTAAACACACAATTTCATCTCCTAATATTTTTGGATTTTGATAAGTATAAAATTTCAAAAAATCTGTTTCTTTGACTTAATTTTTCTTTTTTTTTCTTGAAACTCTTAATTTCTATGATTGATTCATTATTAATTACATAATTTTTAACTGATTTTTAAGTATATTGATTAAATTATTTTCTATCTTCATAATCTTCGCGATTTTAGTATTCTACTATATCATAATGATTAGAATCGATATTACCGCATAACAGTAATATTAGGTTTTTGTCACTCATAGAATGGTCAAAAACATGATTCGTATTTTGTTAAATAACTTTTACATAGATTTCATAAATATTGGCAAAACTTTATAATTTTATTTTAGTACCGTCATTACCATTTTTACTTATATAATTATAATAATCTGAACTATTTTTAATTGATTAATACTAATAATTTCCAAACATAAAATTATTAAATTCACTTTGATCATCCATTACATTCTGCACGATTTCTGAACGAACTTTCATATGATCATTTTCATTACCGTATAAAATGTATGAGAAACATCTAAATAAACAGTTACTATCTCCTATTATATTAACTTTAGCCATGTTCATTGTAATTTTAAATTATTTAAAAAAATATTTGTATACGATATAACAGTATATATTCGTAAAAAAAAGTATTATTCAATTAAAATACTAACTATCACTTTTTTCAATATTTTAAATAAAAGTATTTTTTAAAAAACCTTCAATTTCTGCAAATTTTTTTTTTATAACTCGTTAGATTTTGCAATACATTCCTAGGTTGGTAGCTTTAAAAGTTAACAAAAAAACATAGAGTATCCCCACAGTATAATTACCAATAGCATAAACTTACCAAGAATAGTACAGAAAGTAAAAATCAGTGTACCTGTAGCGCATTGTGTACCAGCTCCTTTACATATATAGCTCCAGCACAGAGCTATACGTAAGTATACCTATGCATGGTATAATAACTTCACATAACTATCTCCAGGTAACTTTAAGACTATCTTAATGTAGATTAAAATCATGAAACGAGAATAAGCAAGTGAGTCGCAAGGGTTTTATTGCCTCATTTTAGCCAAAACTCCTAAATTTGTAGAAACAAAGAATGATTTTTTTTCCTCATGAGCAACTTTTTTAATGTAGCATATTTCCTTCCTAGTATTTTATATGTGTAACAAACTGAATTTTTGAGTTTTATACGCTGATTTTAGTCAGTACTTCGATGTTTTGCAATCGGTTGCCTTGACGTCCCACAGAAACCTTATTATTTTTTAAGGAATACCTTTATAGTCTTAGAGAATATCGCAGTCAAAATCATTTTTATAAAAATATGTCGTTTTAAGGTTATTGGCCAGAAGCTGTCATTAGCTATGGATAAACATACTGACCTATATGGGGGATTGGCGTGCAAATCGCGCAGGGGGGCAAAGGTTTAAGAGTATACATATATATGTATATACATGTGGGGCTTCACCCTCTGCGTGTTCCGCGGGCCAACCGCAGTATTTTAAAATTTTTATTATCATGTGTGAATAGTAAACATAAAAGTTTTTTTTTTTAATACACATATATGCGTACAAACATCGATAACCAAAGCGATCTTATAAAAATTCGCTAATAATTCGAACAAATATTGTCAATATATGAAATAAGTTTACTGATTTATCAAATAATTGCTCACAATTTAATACTGATCATGACTCGAATTAGTATTTACGGTTAATAATGATACATATGTTTATGTATACAATATTCACGAAATTAATTATATTACAGGAATAGTTATGAGCCTTTTTTTGTTTTTTTTTTTATTTTAGAATCAATTATGGATATTAGTTCATAGGCAGATATCATTCTTAAATTCTTTCTTGACATCTTTAAGTGTTAATTTTTTATTTTATTATTCTTCTATTTCGTATATAGATTTTTATATGCCTCCACATTTTTTATTTCTGTTCCATAACTACTACAAATTCTGATTCTCTTATATTAGTACTAATATTACTTTCTATAAAGAAACTTATGTAATTGATTAAACATATAAAAATATGTTAGAATTTCTTTTTACACTTACATATAATTATAATTTATAACACAAAACATATATTCGAATTTTTAATCTTTACTGTTGGGCGTTATTTACCTACATAAATATCTTTCATTTTTACATAAATGATCTCCCACCTGCATATCTCCATTTTTTTAAATCGTATTTTTCTTACTAATATTATTATTTCATTCGTTCTTTCTTTTTCCTCTTTACATAGCAATGTGTGCTTTATATTTTTTTCTTCTTGCAGATCCTACCGTCTATCACTTACAGACTTCCAAACTCACCCATATCGTTTTCTTTTCGCTCTATTTTTCTCTCTCTGCTGGTTTCTTTTTTCTTTAAATTTCACGAATTATAAAGTTGTCAATCACTGTTCGAAATTGAATGTTCGAATTTGACTGACCGGACTGTATTATTAAGGATAAGAGCCGGATTTTAAGGAGCACTGAAAAATTTGAGAGGAAATAACCACACTTCACACACTGAAACTCTCACAAATAAGGGCTGTATTATGACAAATCAAATATAACGTTTAAAAATACAGCTTATAATAAACCTTGTTGAATTATAACTCACGTTACAAACAGATTGAATCTAACTATGATTAGTGCAAGCGCAGAGCGAGTTGCTAGTAAGTACAAACGTGCAAGGCGGACTGACTCGAGCAGCAGCAGCAGCAGCGAGCTGCTGGTGCAAGGTAAGTACACAGAGTGCCGCTATTGGCTATTTTAATATACAAGTATACGCTTCTTATTAGTTTAAATATTTAGTCGCGAGGTTTCAATTTTCAACCAACTTCTCGGTTTGATAGAACAAAGCTTGACAGTGATATTAATAAGATGTAGAAAAGTCCAAATCCTTTAATCTATAAAAAACTTCGTTAAACTGATCTTAAACTCTTAAGCATACGCTAAACTTCACAAGTTATTGGACTGATGGAGCAAAGAACAAAATTTAATCTTTAACGCAATAAGTTTTCAAACAAGCACAAAAAAACCTCGTTCTCCCCGAGTTGATCTACTGCAATTTAAATGCAAGTAGATAAAACAAAAAAAAATGCTTAATCCATCTTTCAAGTTAAATGTGAATGCATGTTTACTTACACCAATATCTAGTGGTTATGTATATTGGATTGAAATCAAATATCAGGAAAAAGAAATAAGATCCTTCCTGATTTCAACTGCATCAGACATAATAGATAACGGTTTTTGAATAAAAAACTTCGTTCACCTTGGGTTGACCTGAAGAAGTTAGAGCGGCATTAGATCAAAATAGTGAATCTTTAACATTCAATAGCTATACTTTCTCTACTTTCTCACTCCTTGGATGAATAAGTTCAACTATAGTAAATAAAGGCCGGATGTGGAGTGCATATCTTTATTGATAACATGACAATCGTCGACG
>JAPYYV010014675.1:0-16821 GCA_030522625.1 Copidosoma aretas
AAATAGGGGAAGGGAAGGACAAGGAGGAAAGTTAATAACAATAAAAAAGATGACCTAAACCAAAGAATACTAAAAAAGCTAAAAAAAAAAAAAAAAAAATAAAAAAAAAAAAAAAAAAAAAATCCGCAAACAAGTGACCTTCCATGCTGCATATTAACATTTTTTTACGATGTTAACTGTAGCGTGGTTTTACTTTTAACGTTATAAAATAATGCATGTTTAATGAATCTAAAACTATGGTGATGAGAGATAAAATTGACATATTTGCCAGTAAAGCCACAATAGCAATAGAACGAGTGATCAACTCCATTCGGTAGTTGATGTGATAAAGTAGTTCTGGAGAACCGATTCTCCTCTGCGACCTATCGAATGAAGCGCAATGCACTTATTTTCAACCTTTTTGCCATCATACCTTTAGCTGAATAATAGGACACCGATCCTTTATATACAGTATCTGACGCCTTAGACTCTCAAAAACAGTTTGTTCTCACCATCTGAGGGTCCAGGGTTCAAGTTCCTGTTCGATTTGTTTGAGCGCCATTTATCACGCTGTTGCCAGCGCTTTTGACGACAGTGGAGGAGTAAAGGAAATAAAGTGGTAAGACATCGCTTTAGTGGCACGAGAGTGGCTTTGCCGCAGCAAAATACAGTAATGTGCAATCTGTAAGTTTTATTCAATGCCAAGAAACCACTAGCTACGGCTAACTCAGATGTACATGTCCACCAACGGGTAATATGTATGCCAATAACACGAACCTTTAAGAAAAACTAAACTTTAACTACTTGTTAGAATTCTGCGCGCGACTTGCAAATGTGAAACGTTTATTGTAACTTGTAAAAAATTGCCACACATGCGTAGCTCTTGGATATCTGCAGGGAGTAGTGTAATAGGGTACGACTGATTAACTAGCACGACACACTGCACTGCACTTTGATACCTATCCAGGCTATCCTCGAAGATAGGCGAGAAGCTCTACCAGGTTGCTTGGGCACGAGGATAGCAGGGCCTCACAGATGATGGTAGCACCACTCATTCCACTACGTCGGCTTGCATGGGGTCTGCTCTGTGCTAGGTGGGACGGCCAGCAGATGTCATCAGCTACACGGTTAGCAAGGGTCTGCCAGCGTTGCTTTGCGCTGTCGGCGCCCTGGCATATGGCTACATCGTCTATTTCCGCCTATTGCTTGGGTGTATGACGAGGACAGACTTGATTCTACCAGCAGCCGATGGATAGCTTATGTATTAGTATGCTTGTTATAGATATGCATTAGACATTAGCAATATAAGTATCTAGTGCCTGGTAGTAGTTATTGCGACGCACTGATCCGTCACAACAAACCCCCTCCCCCGCCTCGGTGGCCGGGAATGTGCGCGCAGAGTAGGGGGAGAGTGATACTCCGCAAAACATTTCCCATACACCTTACCTCCCCCCTTACCCTTAACCGATTAGGAGAGGGTAGCTATTTGATTTAGTTATTGGAGGGGACTATTCGTCCTCCCTCTATTTGAGAGTCCCTGAAGGGGTATTCTTTAACAATTTTATTTATAGTGTTAAATAAAAATGATCCCAGAAGGGGTATACTTCTTCTTTTTCAATTGCATTATCTATGATATTTGATGTTATGTGATTGATAAGTATAAAGAGCGAGATAAAAGTAAATAAACGCAAAATAACGTACGTTTATTCATCTATTTTTCAAATTGAAACTGCATTTACAATAATTAGACTTAAGTAAACAAACAAATAAAGTATGTCTATTTATAAATTCTCGGATTTGCAGCTTCTACGAGCGCATTTAAATGAAACGACGCAACGTTATAAGTAAAATCGAATACACATTCTTTGGTTAAGTTTTTGCCTTTCACCGTATCGAACGATACGATTTTTTCGTACACATTCTCTACATCTTTATCATTCATATCGCTAAGAATTTTTTCATGTCCCTCGGCATATAATAGTCAATTTTGTGCATAAGTACCTTTTTCTATAATATAATCAACAAAATTTTGTACAATTACAGGCCTATCTTTGGATAAAGCCCTCAAAACACGTAAATTACTATCGATACACAGAACAATAAATTTGTTTAAATTATCGAAGGTTAATTTTTTAACAACTTAACTACGGTTATACTGTTTCGCAACACTACCACTTTTACTTTGCTTCAACACTTCTTCAATCTCAATAGCCTTCTTCTAATAAGGCTTGCATAAAGTTTGCAAAATATCTGAGGTGATGATTGTCGCTTCACACTAGAGAGATTCGTAGCTTTCAACTCTGGTGTCCTCTTCTTCGAAGGTTCCATTTTTCCGTTCTAAGGTGTTAAAGGTACGGCAATCTAGCAGAGATTTACGCTTGATTTGAGTCCTAGTATAAGAAGTAGATGATAAAGAGAGGGCTACGAGACGTTTAAAGGTGGCAAAACGCGTTTGAGCACTGAAAACTGTATCAAGAACACCGTGACTTGATACAAGCAAGATCATGAATCACGCACTTGCAAAAACATTCAGAGGTAGGCTTGCAGAACGCTGGCATTTCTTATTCTTGGAATTCTTAACGCTGAAATATAACCATCTGCCTCTGCACTCTTAGGAATGTGTCGACTACAAATTATAAACGTATACACGGATTCACTTACAATGATAAATTCAGCAATATATATTTCATATCAATGACATTTTGCTGCAACTACTTTGTAAACATCTTACCGGACAACTACCACTACCCGACACCGAACTTATAATTTTTTTTATCACATTTTAATTGAAGGAAACGTCAGGCGATTATATGTTTCTTTCCAAGTCGTCAGAAAAATTAGCGAGAAATTTATAAAAACTCAATCCATGACTCATATGAAATAGAAACATCAAACATAATTGACCACACACATAAGACGGTATACTTTGCAATTGTTTTGCATTCCAACATAGTTTTTTACAATTTTTTTAAAGTCGACTTATATGATCCGGTACATAAGGCTGAATACCATAGCTATCGAAATGAAAGCCGTTGAAGTGTATATATACGTAAACAGCGACCCAATGCATACCTCGTTTTGTATGATCGTCAGTGTTCATTACGAGTTCAGTCGGTTTCGTCCACACCCATGGGATCTGATCGGCTGGGAATACACCGATGGTATACGAGTGGATTTGCGATAAGATTTTCAGTATCTGTAGACTGTCTATGAAAAATCTCCGTTGATTTTGACGATCTCTTGTTGTTATTACGTTTACGGAACAGAGACTTTATTTTATGAGCGTTCTTCAAGGCACACCGATATTTTTGATAATCTGGTTTCAACGCGTGATGCATGCAATAAAATCCACTTCATATTCCAAATTAATTACTTTACAAATCGTAATTTCGTGTAAATCATATCACTTTTTACCACCTCTAACATAAAGCTTACACACGCTTCTTCCAATACCTTGCAAAATTTTATAAATCGATTTTGAAGGTACTTTAACCTCAAAGTAGTCGAGTCCGTGATGACGCGTGAATAACCATGTGTTTTGTCGTTTTGCTTCCTTGGTAAACTTTTCTAAATTGCAAGGTGGTGTTACAACCCAATGCATAGAAAAATCATTGTTTAAACCCACAACAGCAACTTCTTTTGGTACTGCTACGTCTTTCTTGACTTTAAAATACTGAATGTCTACGAAAAAGTCCATGACGTATGTTTTATGATACAACTAGCCAGCGAACCTAGAGACTAACTGGTGGAAGCCAAGGGTATATGAAGCTGACAGCGCAATCTAACCACTAAATTCAACGATGATATGACGTAACGCATCAATTTCAAGAATGTTCTTGTACTCGGCATACACGATACAGTTCAAGGCCGTGATCAATGCTTCGGCAAACCGACTTTCCAATCTAACGCTACCGTGTCTAATTAAGTTTCAATAGGAGCATTCGTTGGCCGATAAATCCACCGTTAAATCAAAAGCAAACAGACAGTATCTGTTAGGATAAGATTTGCGATCAATGTAGTTTCCTTCGTTAAGAAAGTGAATACCAGAGCCCTAAAACATGGTGTGATGGGCATCGACGTATAAATTATTTGTCTTGAAGTCTGGCTACAACGGTTTGAAAGAAATTTGAACAGCATCAATGTACAAACAGGTAAAAAGTAATGATGAAATGATGAAAATTGAATATATTTATCGTGCAATCACCGATATAGGTTTGATTTTTCACAAAACCAACAATGATTCATTTTGGTACTTGTCCCAAAATTATATTATTCAAAGCCTCGCCACAAATTCTACTGTGCATCGTCACAGCTTTAACATCAACCCGTGTAAGTGGATATTTCGCCGTACTTTTTGACAGTGCCTTGGTGTGGGCAAGTAAAATGCATAGACTTATTTTGACACGTCGGACTAAAAGATAACCTCCTTCTATGCGTACAGAAACTTAATTTGAGGTATCTATAAGACAAAAAGCGTCGCAAAACCTTACCAAGCGCATTCTCACCTCAATACTGTTGATGAATAATTTTTCCTGGTTGTACACGTCACAATGAAGATAACCAATGGAATCGACTGATTTTTTTGCAGATAATAACGCACGCCGCTTTGTGAGTCATGTATCGGCATCTGCCACATCGTACATCTTTGTTGCTGTATCGTCGTATCACAATGCGCATGTTAATTGCGATGATTTCTCAACTGGTCCGTAATTTATTAATGTTTCTAGGTAAGCTCTGTAAGCGTATGCGCTGTTTGGAGATGATACTGGTTTCTGATTGAAGAACACATCAACTTAATTGAACAACGAATGCATAAAATTACTTATTGGCCCCGCTTTTGCGACTTTAGCATTTGTCATAACTAGGTCAGCATTTGGTTCTTCATTTTTATCGAGATATAACTTGACACGGAGACTAATCATCGTGTGTGCGTGATCGATGTATTCTTCGCCATTACCTAGTACGATAAATTCTATCGGTAAGTCATCCGTCAGCGATGATATCGGTTTGTATTGGACCCAGTGCGGACCTTTGATGGTTGCCTGCGTCGGTGGGATATCAAACAAAAGTAGTTCGGACTTTAAACACTCGCAAGAGTGACCGTGTAAGAAAGCCATTTTTCCATCTAACTGTCAAAAACGTCTCTTGCAGTCCTCTTTTTCTTCACCTTACTTCTTTTCTTCTTTTTTTGCGATGCAACACTCGCCTTCAGTTTGTTTTCTTTTTGCGTTGATTGCAGGCTTTTTTCACTTTTTTTTTACCTTTGGTCTTACGACGACGACCACGCATCAACCGTACCGATTTACCAAGCAGTTGTGACCATGAGCTTATCCAACTTTTCCTCGGCATTCCTCTTTAGCACATTTCTAGATCCTCTTACAGGATCGTAAAATGTCTCTTTAAAAGGTATATTTCTAGTGGTAACGTCAGACATGATGCTCATACCTGCTCGAACAACTTCTTTACCAACAGCTCTGACACCTCTTTTTATAAGTGGTAAAACTCGTCGAAATACACCAGCAAGAAACGATCCGATGACTCCATATCCTTGTTAAAAAGGAGAACCAATGTAAATGCGTCCCATTCCTTTTCCATTGTCTCTGTAAATCGTGCCAAGACTTCCACTATCACCACATTGCAGAATAAAAAAGTCGTCGTGGAGATCTATGGTTTATCAATCGAGTCGTTTAAAGTAAAGCGTCACTGTTAAAGTTCCAAAATCGAATGGTACCAGTTTACCCAATTGATCCCTTATTTCAATTTCGATGGTGTGGAACGAATTGAATGACAATCCTTTATACATGGAAGGGGAGAGACATTTTTTTTTCGTACTACTGTAGGCGTAACCTTGAAGATCCAACGACCCCGCTCGCAATAATCGCGATTAAACCTCTCCTATAATGTAAGGTTCACAGATATCACTGTAAAACATCAGCATGGACGGTAGAGCATTGACAAAATTGACGGAACGAACGGATTCCATTTCGTTGTTCTGGCAAAAAAAAACTTTTGAACTCTCAAATATTCTTCTGTTGATATGGCAAGTGACCGTGGTACATCAGCTACGGTGATCTTTCTTTCACATTTTTTAATATTTGTTGAAACGTCAGTGGTATTTCAATTTCTGTTATACCAAAGACCTATTGACCTTGCAAACCAATTTGCTAAGACAATGTAGTCACGTAATGTGTAGTAGTATTATCGGGATGATACTGCGTACTACTGATGCTAGGTAACATAACATAGAATTCGTCCTTAATTGTAAATCTTTCAAATAGTTTACCTTTATCCAGGAATTTCACTCTTTAGGATAACCCTTCTAGCTGACGAAATACTCTTTAAACAGTCCTTTGCCTCGACTTTTTAATATCTTATACACCTCGAGAAAGCTCTCCTGCAAATCTATTTGCACTCTGCTGAACTCTTCTTCGTAAAATAAGCCGTTAATGTCTTTGTCACCCAAGTCTTCAAGAAAATACACCAGAGGTTGTCGCGTGCAAAAAACGCGAACAAATCTAAACAACTCTAAAGTCTAACCACTTTCGTAACCTTTGGCAAAGACACTTCTCGCTTTGCTAATACGAACTAAATCTCGAACATAGTACTTTGGAGTTTTATAAGTATGTCCACCATATTCGTGCAATATATATATTTATGCTCTTGCGCAGCATTGTGAAAAGTTACGTCAGCTGAAGCCATCTTGGTAGCTTAATGCTTCGTGCGATAGTACGCCTTGATTAGTTTCGGAATAATATGCACGGAATGATAACCGTTTAAGTGTGAAAAGTATCGCCACAGTCTTTTCTTCATAGTTCTTATGAAGCGTTACGCTATAGCAGCTTTTGTCTCCGGGCTGCAGGCTATTCTGTATTTAATTTCACTGTCTCGTAAAAGTGTCTGCATCTTGCATCCTACGAATTCTTTACCCTCATCCGTCTGGAGACACATTGGTTTGCGATCGTTGCTTCTCGACAAAATATGTTGAAACGCTTCGGCCACATTTTTCGACGTCTTGTTTCTGATCGGTTCAACCGTCATAGTAAGTTTTTAAAGATCTTAAGTCCATAAAATCAGCCTCCCACGTGTTGTCAAAATTTCGTACATTATAGCTTCTGCTGGGAAAACAATGTTTTATAGGTCTATGTAAATTGTAGGCATCTTGACTCTCGAGCCACAATATTACTTTCGGTCGCGAAAATTTTTTTTCACAGCACTCGCAAGTGTGTTATCACCCGCGTATGCAGTAGCATTGTAGTGAAGTTTTATTAGTGTTTCATGCATTGTTCTTTTTCTTTTCTTTTATTGTTCTTTCACAACTATCTTCCTTTTCTTACTTGACTTGGATCTAATCGCTCTCTTGATACGCGAAAAATGCTTTTCAACATAATTTGCCTGCGCACACAGCAGGCCATAAATAAAGCTACTGTTTGCTAATCCGGTAGTATTTCTCCAGCGAGCATACGCGAAAAAGCAAATTTTTCTAAGGCACGATCAGCTTTTTGACGGTCCTCCTTCTTCTCCGTAGCATAGGCACGATCGTTCTTACGAAAAGCTTCATCGAAAGCATTGACTCCCACGTCTCCGTGTTGAATGCGCTCAGCTAGTTTTGTTTTTGGGCCAAAAAATTTGTATCCAGGTACATGCATTTCAAACGGCAGTAAATAACTTATGGCGTCGTATTTTTTTCTTACTCTTCTAGCTTTACTTCTTTTTTCTGGATATGATCAGTTTTCCGTTTAATCGACGCCATGATTGCTTTTGACGTAGTGAAACTGTAATTGTCTTTCTGTTATTCCTCAACGCCGTCGTTGGGACGGTCCAGGTCCCGCTCTTTCTACAACTAATACTTAAACAATATCCTAAACTCTTGTTTGGCAATTTTTCAGTTTTTGAATTTACGCCTTTGTCGTCGACGTCGTCTATCAGTAACCCTGCTACCTTTAGGTTTCCGATACACTCTTGTGGGATATTTACGCTACGAAGCACCACGGCAAACTGTTCACGTTCCACTGGTGCGCGCTTTCTTCTATCCATCAAGACATTATTTACTATATCGACAATATTTGATCAAAGTATACGAACGCCACCTATAATTACTGTATGTTCAGCCATACGCTAGACGCCACCAGTTGCTTGCAAGCGACGTAGAACGACTGCAGTGCTTTTGCGAAACTTTTTAGGTACGTTTTCGATAACTTCGGTATGTTACCTCTCCTTCTCTATACGTCTTATTTGATCCTCATCATCGGACAGTTCATTATCTTCTGATGAGGTTGCGTGGTTACCTTCCACGTAACTATCAATGTATCCATATCTTTTGTTCTCTACGTTATTAAAGAGTAAACATCGTTGCAAAAATTGTTAGTATTTCTTCAACTTTTTTTGCTTGTCACCGTACGATGAATTTAATATGTTGTTCATTTCTAGGTCGTGCCGATACATTGTGGTGCTTGGGGATTGCACAGATTTCAGATCACCGCTGAGAAATGTGTTTCGTCAACGTTCTATGTTTTCTTGGGGAAGGAGAATCATTATTCTCGCTTGCTCCATTTTTTTTTTCTTACACTAGTAACAGCACCGTTCCGAAAAGTGGACCTAATAAAGCAGGTAAGAAACTTTCTCCTTGTTGCAAGATGATTTTTTCCTTCGATTCCGAATAAATTTTTTTTTTCGCTAATTTTCTAAGAACGTTGGTGTGTTTACGCAAACTTCTTTTGTTCTGATCATTAACCACTACGTTTCCTTTAAGAATATTTAACGCACACTAACAAATGTACCTAATCAGTTTGGAATTGGCTTTACGCAACAACGTCCTTTGCTTCTCCTTGTCGAGATGATACAGAGCTCTAAAAATGGCGGTGTGCTTCGGACCAAACGTCGATCGTGACTTTGGGGCCATTATAACGTTACAATGGCTACTGGGTTGACCGTGTCGCTTCCTTTCAGCAGCTTTTTTGCCGCGTATACATACTGACACTCGTCATATGGAAAAATACAAGTACAAAATCGACAGTTATTCAGTGTATTTTGTTTGAGATCTCACAAGAGGTAGCCAAACACTTGCGAAGTGGAGTCCCTATAAGTTTCTTGCAAAAATCGAGAATTTTCTGGACACACTTGTATCGAAAGATGTTTTTATTGTGCTCGATCGCGCAGATTTCTAGAGATGACGATGTATTGTGCGTTTAACGATATATTGCGCTAACCCTTACCTCGATGAAATATTTTTTGCGTAATAGAGATTTTGCTTAAGTTGTTATGATGACTACCTTTCGTGAACAGATCGACGATAGCTCCACCAGCGGATGATTCACGCATCGAATCTTCAATGAATACTAGTTTTGGTCTCGAGTCACCCCCCCAATGACTGTTTTGCGGTAATCCTTCGTGGAAATCTATATTTTTTCCGAGATCTCGGTAACTAGACTGCCACTTACCGTAACAGAGAATGATCCGTTCGAAGCAAGTATCACTCATACGTTCAATGTGTCGCTAAAATCGTTTGACAAACACGGTTTTGCCACAACCAGTTTAACCGTTCAGTGTGCACGTCCATGGATGTTTCTATCGCGTATCTATAATACCTACTGCACTCTGCCGATGATCTGTGTGACTGCGGGGTGCACTCTGTGCACGTCGCTTGTGACTCTGCGGGCGTTTTGAAAAAAGGTACTGGCATAACACTAAATCGTTTGAACAATCAGCTCGCGTCGTGGACTTGTGCGCTAATTGAGGTCTTTTATCCGCCACCGCACCGCCACGACAGCTTAGTTTAGCGCAAAGTCGACTCTTGCGAGCCATCAGCTCGTTTCGTCGGATTATTCGCCAATCGAACTGATCACAATCGTGTGATTTTTCTTCTACAACAATAATTAAAAAAAAAAGTTTGCCTCGTACATACCTCTTATTTCAGTCGTACAAAGAACTAGAAGTTATAAGATTTTTTTTTTTTGAAAGATTACGGGATATTGTTTCGAGTGAAAAAATGTGCTGACAATAAATTTCTTGGGAAAGGTTTTGTTTTATTAAACAAAGTACAAACATCCCTCGCTACAAGAATGTGCTGAGTAGAAATTAAAAACATTTGTCGCCTCGGTTCTACGAATTCACTGCCGTGAACGGTAATTTAATATCATATTTGAGGCTACACACATACACACACGCACTCACATGTTTGGATAGCTTACTGCACTCTGCTCCTCGCTACAAGAATGCGCTGACTTGAATGTAAAAACATTCGTCACCTCAGTTCTACGAATTTACTGCCGTGAACGGTAATTTAATATTATATTCAAGGTTACACACACTCACGCACTCACATGTTTGGACAGCTTACTGCACTCTGCTCGTTGCTACAAGAATGCGCAGACTTATAAGTAAAAACATTCGTCACCTCGATTCTACGAATTTACTGACGTAAACGGTGATTTGATATTTTATTCAAGGTGACACACACACACTGACATGTTTTGACAGCTTACCACAGTCTGCTTAGTTTTTTTTTCTATCTCTCACTCACAAGTGTCGTTTATACTACGGCTTGCTTCTGGAAAATTCTAATTACACATCCATCACGTCAGCGGCCGCAGTGTTGTGTTTGTATCCATAAGGATACAAAACGTTTGACTTTCAATGAGTATCATGTTGGCTCTGAAAAGTCTTCTTTTTTATCAGTTATTTACTGTACATCCGTGTGCTTGTAACTAAACGGATAACTCATACTCATGGTCACGAATTTTTTTTCCGTGAACTGGTTGACAAGTTTTTGTTTCTGGTTGCGGTACTACATCATAAAAAGCTGTTCGCCGTATAGCATGAATCGACAGTGTAATTACCGATACATTCGACGTAATCAATTCTCAAGCCGAGTCAAATTATATCTTTTGGCTATTTCTATAGTTTAATCTGATACCTTTTACCTTGCATGCGCATTCTTTTTCGCCATTAGGTTTTTTATACTTGTAAGGGTAAAATTTTGGTCCACCAGTTATAAACGAAGTTATATGCGTAGAGATTCTTTTATCAGCTAATGCGTCCATAAGACAGCCGAGCGTCGTACCGAGAGGTAAGTTGGGCTCTCCTTCTCGAGTAACGTAAGAAACAGAATCGGTATCGTATTATATTGCGCGTGGTCCAAACTTATACAAATAGCTAGAAAGTTTTTAATGAGCTTGAGCTGTAACAAATGCAGCTATAACCACACTTGTTGACGTAGATGGTGGTAAAGCCTCGTTTTAATAACTCCAGTTCATGCAAAGTGTATCATCATTGACAGCCAATATACCGTTACCATCTATTTCTTCACTGGTAAGTAATTTAATTAATTTTTCATAGGTGGTGACAACTTCGGTGTTTTTAAAATTTTCACGTTGACCAAATTTACCCCATAAAGAATTCAGACACAGTTAAGCGTCGAATCTTAATCCAGCGTTATATTTTATTTCACGTTCATTAAGATCTATTCCCTCGGTGACTCGTATTTCACTAATACATTCGTCTTTATCTTCGTCTGTGAGACACCTGACAGGAAAAGCAGAGGCCTGTGTTTTTTTTAAAAAAAACTCGACGATATATTTTGTGAATAGACCTCCTTTTTTTCTTTTTTGACCCTATTGCGTCATTCTATACTGACATATTTTATAAAATTTTTTGACAACATAGCCTACTTGAATGGCAATTTTCACTTTGTCAGATATCCACGTACCCTTTAACATTTGATTGTTTGCATCTTTGCGCAGACAATCTTCTTGATTCATATTTTCACAACATGTACGACACACTGGACAAATAAGCTTGTTGTGCATTTTTATCGGTAACACGGAATAGTATAAATTTTGCGTTGGCAGTATATCACACATGATCAATCTGTTTACACGTGACACGTCATTGTTGTCTCCTACAATTCGTCAACACTCCATTTTTCCAACGTATATCGTTGGATGACCGATGGGAGATTTACTACGTTTGCATATATATGGGTATAACGAGCAAACGTCAACGAACTTAATTGTTTCCGTCCCCTGACACTGCCACCGAAAAACGCATCACGCGGGTCGAAGGCTTTCTGTTTCCAATAATCTTCATTTTCTAGAAGAAAATCTTGAAGTCCCACGCTTTGACGAATTTCTTTATTAATATTACATTCCTATTTTTCAATCAACTGATAATTACATGCCACTATTTTTTCACTGATGGTACAGGTTCTTTTGTACCTATCATCCATTGTCCCGCCAGTTGCCAGAGTAAAATCTCTATTTATTTTGAAACATCGTGGACATCCATGCCAAAAACAACCGTGAAATTGCAATACGATGCCTCGATGGTTATTCACACCGCTTTGCAGAGCATAATAGCCATCGACAACAATACCTTCTGCTAATCATTTCTCTTTGCATCGTCCTGCGTGCTCGATGAGTCTATTGAGGACGCGTTTCTCCATCCAGCATAACCATTTCAGCGCCACTTCAGACTGATTGTTTACTAATCTGTAATCTCCTGGCGGTACAATACCGATTTGATTTTTCTTCAAAAATGTTTTCTTGTAGACACGCAAGCATGTCGAGGCTATTGTCTCGCATTCGACAAAAGGATCTACTTCAAATTTTGCAAAATTTTTTCGACAAGCTAAGCAAGCTAGTCTTAAAATTTTTACATCTTGCTGGCAGTATTTCATGATTTCCCGTTGAAAATTAAATGTACAACCGTTTGCAACTTGCTCGTTATACCATGTTAAAAAAATTTTTCTTTCTTTTGTAGGCCATATATCAATTACATGCACGTTGAGCGGTGGAAGGAGACCTTCGTACGACTGGTTTTTGGGTGTATAGAAAAAATGTGGAAAAACGCCTTTTACAATTCCAGTTAGACCGTATGCTTTGGGTAAACTACTCAAAGGCATATGGCAATAATTAAGGGTATCGATAAATTTGTTCTTCATAAATTCATTTGAAAAATGTATCCTCGCATTCCACAGTGATTGCATCTCGTTGAAACTGTCTCGTCTTCCAAATAAATACAAAAGTTACAAACTTGTTCCACACCGCATAAATTTACCAAATAAATTTTTTTTTGTTGCCATCTAATATGGATACTGACTGTTGCGTCTCAAAGTCATAATACAGGAATACAAAAGACGAATTCTTTTAGACGATTGAATAAGCTGTATACGAGGTCTGTTAAAAAAGTATCGTGAATTTAGAATTCCCGCGGGATACGTGTATTTGATGTTTGATTTTTTTGTAGCGTTGTATTGGTACTCATGTCCCTTACTTATGCTGACAAAGTCGGCCATTTTAAATGTTTGGTTTATTTTTTGACAGCTGTTGTGCTTGGATGTGTTTTGACTCGTCTTTGATTTTTACCTATTCCAAAAAACGGATTAAAGAACCTGTATCAAATTTTGTGTGAAAAACAAAGTAAAGTGCGCGGACGCTTTCAGAATGTTGACTGTGGCATATGGTAAAGCTCCCTTGTACCAAAGCAACGTTTATCGGTGGTACAAAATAATCTCAGAGGGCCGAGAAGATGTAAACGACGTACAGCGTGCAGGACGCCCGAGCACGTCAACAACAGACGAAAACATTCATAAAGTGAAGAAAATAGTATTGGCCAATCGACGAGTCACCATTAGAGAAGTTGCTGATAGTCTAAACATATTAATTGGCTTGTGCCATTCGATTTTAATCAATGATTTGGGCATTAGTCGGGTCGCCCCGAGATTCGTGCTAAAATTGCTCAATTTCGACCAAAAACAGCATCGCGTTAACATTGCTCAGGAGATGTTGAACTCGGTTCGTGACCACCCAAATGTTCTCCAGAGGGTCATAGGTGGTGACAAATTATGGGTTCATGGTTACGACGTGGAAACTTAAGCTCAATAATCCCAATGGAAGCTACCGCATGAACCAAGACCGAAAAAAGCGCGCTAAGTTCGGTCGAACGTGAAGGTTTTGCTCACAGTTTTCTTCGATTGCAGGAGCGTGGTGCATCATGAGTTTTTGCCACAGAGTAGTACGGTCAATAAGAAGTATGACCTGCAAGTTATGCGCAATTTGCGGGAAGCGATCCGCCAAAAACGCCCGGATTTGTGGAAGAACAAAAACTGGCCTTTGCACCATGATAACGCCCCTGCACACACATCGTTACTTGTGCACGAATATTAAGCCAAAAAAAAACAGTAATGGTTTCGCAGCCACCGTTATTCCCAGACCTGGCCTTCTGTAACTTTTTTCTGTTCCCGAAACTAAAGAGGCTTATGAAAGGAGGACGCTACGCCACGATTGAGGAGATAAAGACGGCTTTGAAAGAGGAGCTGAACAAGATCTTAAAAAATGTTTTTTTTAAGTTCTTCGAGGATTAGAAAACACGTCGGCATAAGTGTATTATATCCAAGGGGGATCATTTTGAAGGGGACAAAATAAATATTCTTGAATAAATAAATACTTTTCGAAGAAATAAAAAATTCGCGATACTTTTTTAACAGACCTTGTATGACAGAGATGAGTAATAGGTAAGCGCTCTTTGCAAGTATTGCAAAGAATACATTCCGCATTTCTGGTTCCTTTCTTTGTTTGTTCGTGAAATTATGCAACATATTCTGCAAACTTTTTTTTCTTGACAAACGGTGAATGATTTATTAAACGACCCCCTAGCGAAGTTATTTTTACAACAGTTAGCATTAAGAAATGATCGGTTGCACAAATCCCATTTTTTTAAGGTCACTATTGATCTCACACTGTGGTATTTGTGAACATTCGTAACATCTATTAGAGCACCTATGATATTCGACGCGCCGAAAATATTTGTTACACGGTATACATTACCCTAAATTTCCGCTTGCGCCGATCAGATTGAGAATCGTTTCAAAAAAATGTTGATTTTCGTAATACATTTTCAAAAAAAAATGAAAATCGTGTATTTCATTGAGTCTGTATCCTGTTTTCAGAACTCTATATATCGCTTTGCGAACTCAATCTTGAGCAGTTCTTTGTTTTGTCGGTCCGTAATCACGTCTGATTAGATTCCAATATTCATGCAGCCTACCTGATCGTAGCTGCCCTCTAATAATGTAGGCATAAGCTATCGCTAGGGCCCTCGGAAGGCAGAGACTGCCATTATTACTTATTGTTAATATGGACTGCTTCTTCACTGTATCTTCAGTCAATCGTACACGACCACGTCCTCTAGCATCAGTTACACAGGCACACAAAAAAAAACTTATCTGAGTTTGAGACAAGACCCATATACTTATAGGTTTTTGGGTGCGCTGAATCCAAATCCAAGGTCAGATTTAGTCCATCACCCTCAGGTTTTCCCCTAGCTAGGGATAAACCCTAGGTGATTTCGTAATCCACATTTTCTCTCATGATCTCGGAGAACCAGGTACTTAGACGTGGCCTAACTCAGGGGCTTACACTGAGGTCATGTAAAACGAGATATACTCATCATAAATAACACCAGGAACATAACCTCGAAACGAAGAAAATCCTTCATGACAATGGATCCTGTCAATATCATTCCAACAATCTTGCATCTTTCTCTCTTCGTCTCCACCACTGTTTAATATCCAAAATGATGACTTTCTTATCAGTATGGACCTGAAATCCGAAATTAGTACGAATAAAAATTGTAACTATCTGTTCTCGGAAAACAGATTACGGTATGGTTTTGTGATGATACCTTGTTCTCTTGTCTTCAAACGACCTGTGAAGGGGGTTCGGTATCTTTCTTTTTCTTTCTTGATCCTCTCTCAGCAAGGTCCAGCAGTAGTCAGCTAACATATTGATATTCCAACCGCCTTGATATCTCCTCTCCATCTCCTTTATATCCTGATGTAACCTCTCTCCTTGCCTCTCGCTGAAATCTCCAAAATTCTCCGGAAATTCATCTAAATAAGAATCGAGAAAATAAAGTTTGTAATTCATATTACACCCCAACTTACCGCAGTTTGTAACAAGTTTTGCAACCATCTTTTTTTATTCATGTCTATTATTATTACCTAGAAAATTTTCGACAACTTGTTGGAAACTTTGCCAAGCAGATTTTTCAGGACCTGTCATTGTTGTAACGAATTGAGGATCCCTTAACATTTACAGTATCTGAGGATCATCAAAAATCCCTTCTTTCAACTTGGCATCTGAAGTTTGAGGGAATTTTTGACACAAATATTGGAAGCAATTTCCATTTTTATCAAGTGCCTTGACGAATTGTTTCATCAGTCCAAGCTTGATGTGAAGTGGGGTCATCAGTCCAAGCTTGATGTGAAGTGGGGGGATCAAAATTCTTGAAGGTTCCACGAGTCGCTTAGCGATGATGTTGTATGTTCCTATTTGAAATATCAGTATTGGATTCCATTTTGAATTTTTAAAGTGGTTTTCGCGATCCCCACTATCCCATAAACAGAGATAGCAGGGTGTCTTGGTAAATCCCAATTGTTGTCCCAAAATCATAGATAAGAATTTGAGAACACCACATACAAGCCAGTTGTGCTCTGAATAATGGATTTTTTCCAAAAGTAATTTCAAATTCATGTATTCCTCTTTCAACTGGGTTGAGTGAGCGATTGGCACCGGTGCGAATACATTCTTATTATTGAGCAACACCACTTTAAAGCTCCGGGTTGACGAGTCGATAAATAGCCTCCAATCCTCAGACTTGTATATATAAGGCTTCAGTGTATTAATGAGTCCTTTAACGTTGTTACAGTAGACTAGCTTACCTTTTTCAGTCTGTTCTTCAACGAAGTATTCACGGAAATCCTTTTCTCTATCTCTGTAGATAGTTGATTTAACACCATGTTCCAGCATACCCCTCCTCTTCAGATCTGAAGCTAAATATTCTGCC
>JAPYYV010014679.1:0-18380 GCA_030522625.1 Copidosoma aretas
TTTCGAACATAAGCGGATAGCTCAAAGTATTTCAAGACGAATTTGTAAACTTATCTCCAACTAACAGATCAACAAACTCAAGGCAATATAGAAAAAAAAATCTGTGAAAATATTAAACAAGCACTTGTTACAAGTTTATGAACCGTATAATTTATGCTCCATAATAACTTATTAACAGAGATCTAAAACCAAATTTAGAAACAATACCTGTTGCAGCTGTAAGTTATATGGACGGAAATTTTCATCCTCGTATCGAATCCACTCTGGCCAAGTGGGTAAGATACTCGACATTGAATTTTATTGTCTAAGGTTCAAATCCCGGTACCACAACTCGACTAGACTAGCTGTTTTTCTTTTTTTTTGCTATACCCTATTTTAATCAGCTTTACGTATAAACAAAAAAAATATACTGCAAACAGATTTTTTTTTACCTTGAATCTGCCAATATATTAATTCACTTCTATAGTAACTTAGTCACGTAATGTAACTACGGAATTCAGTTACGTAACGAATTCTTCCATTTCATTACATAATTAACATACATAATTTTGTGACGAAATTCAATTACGTACCCTACTAACGCAGACATTAGCAATAGAGTAGTTTGAATTGTATTATATTAGGTTGTTATTTACTCAATGAGTACTATGATTATTCATACGTTCATATTTTCTGATTTTGTTAAGAAAACTATAAAAAAACTAGTTATTCAGCATTAGTGATAAACTGTTACTAGTTGAGTTGAATTATACTACAGTAAAGATTTATATTGAAACAAAAAAAATCAAATGCAAGTGTTTACTGTCGTATGATTGTTATGCCTTACATAATAATTCAATTATTACCATCACAGAAGCTTTGGATAAACTTGTGGAAGATTTGTTCAACTCAAGTACTAACAGTGTATCACTAATACTAAATAGCTTATTATTTCATGGCTTGCTTAACAAACTCAGAAAATACGTATAACTGAATAATCATTGAATAAATTACTACGGTATTTAGTATTTTTTAAATAGAATATACCTAAATGTTATTATTTTGCAAGATCCTACGTAAGATCACACGTAAGACCAAACGTAAGTTCTTACGTAAGACCATGTGTAAGAACTCACGTTTGATAATCGACTGTATTCCTACGTATGTTCTCACGTAAGTTCTTACGTAACTCTTACATTTAAACTTTAATAAGAGCAATAAAAATTAAAAATAAATCTTTTGTTTATAATTAAATAAAGTAAACAGTCATGTTTAACGTAAGTAGCAATAGAATTACAAAAAATAAAATAAACGCACTGATGGGTCTTGAACCCGGTAATATAAGGATTACCAGTCAAGTACCTTACCCACTGGGCCAAAGTGGATCCGATCCGATGCGAGTAGGGAAATTTTCGTCTATATAAAGTGTTTTACATCAGAGTTCACGTTAACCTAAGAAATTTTTTTTTTAAAGTCCGAAAGTATTTATTATTGTGATAGTACTATACTACTTATAAATATAATAATATGTAATAATCATTTGGCTTAATAAGTGGTTAACGGATGGATTTATATACTACTGTGGGATTTATTACATAATAATGTAATAATAATTACATCAAATTTACATGTTATGTTATTTTGCAAATATATGACTGTAATCATGATATTAAATTAGAATAATTGAATAACTCACAAGTTCCACAGTCGGCACACGTAATTCTTAAAGAATTCGTAAAGTATTCGTAAAACCGTTGACAAATTCGTCAATGTATTCGAAATCAGTAACAAAATAACTCGTCGTTCATTCGTTATGTATCAAGACTAAGTCACCTTGAACTAATAGTTTCCGAACTCATATCGAATAAGTCCATTTATGACATTTATTTTAATGTTAATACTTTTTGTATTCCGCACGAGTTCGAAATATTACACGAAACAATAGCTCTTGGTATTCGAAATTAATTCGTAACAAAATCGATAATAGTGTAAGAATGAGAAAAATAAAGTAATGTATATATTAATAAATGTAATACATTCGGCATATTTTTAAGTTAATAGTTGTTTATTAATATTCATAAATTAATTGAACATACAAACATTATAAAAGCACATTTGCGCCGAAGGAAACCTGTATGCTACTGAAAAAAGGGTATGGTTGCATTTAAATTGCACCAAGTGAATGAATGTATATTAATGAGACAAAAACTATTTTTTCACTTAGAACAGTGAATTTTTCTACCTTTACAACTTTCAAGCTATTAGTTTCATGTTTGCATTCTAATATGAATTCTTTGAAAGCTTGTTTCTCTTCTTCAACACATTCACTTAGAATAATCAAGGATAATCGTGTTAGCTTTGATGAGTACATAAACGCCGTTTCAAATAAATAGTCCCAGATATGGATTCTTTTTTCCGTACACTAAGTGCAACCGTTTAGAGAAGTACAATAAATAAGTTTTGCGAGAATCACTATTAATATTAATAAAGATAAATTATTGACTTATCTTTTATTACATATTTTGACTCAACTTACTTATTAAGAAATAAAAAGTCTTATCAACGATATATTTTTCTATCGAATTGCGTTGTGTGTTGCACATACTTCTGCAGGGAATTTCTTCGTGTCTTTATGTAAACATGACCTACATATTAAACATTTCTCGAAATTTTCTATAATTATCTTGGGTGAAACATAAGATAGGTTTAGGCTTTGGAAAGTTTAAATCAACCGAAAACAAAATATTGTTCGTACATATACACCGCCCATCTTTTGCATGGAATCGACATCTTTATCAATAAGTCTTAACGATAAACTTAAGTAAATATTTTGAACTAAGCTCTATACTGATGGATAGGCCACATTATAGTATGGTTGTCAGCATCCTGAACTGTCAGAAAATTGTTAATACCAAAGAGAGTGTTTAGTTGAATAGCAGTTTTAAGTTAAATAATCAAATAAAGTTTGGATAACATTAGATGCAATTATAGTGCCAATTCTGACGGTTCAGCTTTGTAGTTACGATACTGATTGTTTTTGTTGTATAATTTATCGATGTTCGCGCTATCATTAACATGAGTAATAATTTTAAAATCTAGAAATACGCCATTAAGATAGGAGTAAGTTTTGGATTTATCAGGTTCTCCAATCATGTAATGCTTTAGTTTTATGTAATTCTAGACATTTCAATTGATTCTATTTTTTTTTAAATCTCTTTTTATCGCCAGTTTTCCGAACCCATGACATCAAGTGCTTTTTGACAGCTGCAACAGTATAAGCTGTTCTCGAATTTGATACACCATCTACAATTTAATGTATAATTTTGAGTAACATTACCAATGTGTAGGAACAAGCATGAGTTTATAAATTGTGTACATAAATGTTACAAAACATACCAATGATTTGATTGCACACTTCTGTTGCATTAAAACATTGCTTGTTGTCGTTCCTGCTTCCTGTTTATGAGTAGTTTGCATTCATGAAACAAGCATCAAAAATTTTTCTACAAACACTTCGAACACAATTTCCTTCGTTATTGCCACTGATCTTATTGATAAAGGAATTCTGTAATAATAAACCAATTTGATAATAAAATGCATTTCAAGATGACAGTCACTGTTTGTTACTTTGTCATACTTACCAACTGATTTTTTGCTTCTTCGTTTGACTTTAACATATCCTCGAAGTCTTTAAATCCATCTTCGTCGCAAATAGGGAAGTCTGGGAGAATATTTGTCTCGGCAATTACTTTCTATTTATTTTGAGTTGCAGCTAGGTCAAGCTTATAACTTATTTCATTCAACTTCCGAAGAATCTGTTTGTGAAACACGTTTTTGTACCTCTCTTCAGTCAAACAGGCTAGAACATAACATGTACTTTTCTAGAAAAACAAGTTTGCTGATATTTTGCAGTAATCGCATGTGCAGAGTGATGTATTTAAACGAAAAGAATATGATCCTATCACAATCGATGCATCTATTAACAAAAGAAGAACTGGAAAAGACGGATAGCTTACCAGATCTACTGCTACTGCAGTGAGCCACCCTTTGGGTATTTACAAATAAATCATTACCGTTTACTGGTGATCTTCTACGACTTCTGCAGGTCTCGTTTTGTAGTTCTGAAGGTACAGCTGAATTATTGCATGTTTTAGCTGTAATGGTAAGAGCGGTTGGTGATGCCGGTGTTTTTCCTGAGACCCAGGGTGGACCTGTATTATTATGATTAGACAAAGATGGATTCCTATAAAATTTTCCATTTAATGCCGAGACTACAACAAAAATATGATTAAACAGTTTGCCGATGTTACGTTTACGTTCAATACTTAGCTGGACCATAGAGAACTTGCATGCAGCTGGATTTAGTCAACTAATACTTTCTATCACTACAAAGATGTCAACTAAATATATATATATGTATGAATATCAATAATAATATCTTCAATAAATAATGAGTACATTAAGCAGTTAAATTTTTGCAAAGCGTGTTAATAAAGCTCTCATTCAAATAGATATCAGGTGATTATGACGTCAGAACTTCTAAAATTGTAGAGGTGTATTGGGTACGTTTTTTTAAGTAGTCGGTCGGTCGGTCGGTAGGTCCGATTCTTTAGTATGCATATCTATATTTATAGTGAATATAGATATACTTTCTTTAGGAATCGGACCGACCGACCGACCGACTAACTACTTAAAAAAACGTACCCAATGTCTTGCAGTTGCGTGATGTACAGCGTTTAATGAAAATGTCATTTTACAATATTTAAATATGCTTTGTCCCAAATAGAAATCAGACTGTGAAAGCAAGTTATTGAGCTTAGAACAAAAAAATATTTGATTTTAAACGATTAGAATTCTTTAAGCAGCATCAGAAAATCTATCAAAATAAATTAAAACATTTTCTGAGGTTATTGTACTCTCAATGAGTTATACATGCTTAACCATATCATGATTCATGGTCTTCGAGATAATAAGGCTAGTTTGTATTTTTGCTCATCCCTAAAAACAGAACAAACCCTAGATTATTCAGAAGTTTTGACGTCACACCACGAGTCATCGGTTTAAATAGGACTAAACATTTCAATAAATTAGTATAATTTTATGACACCACCTAACAAGAAAATTTTCTGATTCGTTCACTCACTACGCCACTTATCTACTACTGAAAAACAATGTAGAAGACATGCAAGTACTCTATTTTTATTTCTACTTATTTCATTCATTTGAGTATAAATTACCAACCATGATTTTTCACGAGAGCAGAGGTAGAAGTCAGTAGAAACGGGTTTTGTATAGTTGATGTTACTTTCGGAATTAGTGATGTTCGATTCACATTTACATTTGGTGGTAAAACAATACCATTTATCTGCAAATGGTCTTGGTTTACAGCTAAAATCCCACCTGCCTCCTCAACATTATCACAGTTCAGAGAAGTCCCAGGATTATCTGCAAAAGATATTTGATGATAAGATAAAATACTCTATTAAAGTTTAAATACAAAAGTGTTATAAAAGTATTTTTCAGTAGGTCTGTACGCTCCCGCGGTGGACAGATCTCTCTATGCAATACTATCTTAAACAAATCCAGCAAACACATTTGTCTACAATTCTTACGAAATCGTGTTAAAGCTCACGATAAAAATTGTTGGTTGAATGTATTCTTGATTATCAAACAATTAGATGAAAAACATGGTTTACAGCATCAATGCCTATGTATACATTACTTTAATCACGGGTATTTTTTTTTAATCTATAGACATAACCGATATCAGTTTTGATATTGCAGTGCATTAAAGTACATGACTTTTCAAGTGTTCTTAAATTTAGGAAGTCTCTTATAATGAGTCTTACGATTTAATATGAATTTTTTGTTAAAAAATAACATGATATTTCTATTTTTAGGAATCAGGGGCTCTTTTCATTGGAGAAAATTGAAAAAGCATAAGGGGCGTGGTATGCAAATTCAGGCGTTTCCTAACCTTTTCGATAAATGACCTACAGTCCTGATATTTTTAGGTATCACACATACGGTATGATGAAATAATGAGAGATGTTCCGGAGAGATTTTTTGTTTCACACAGAACGGCCTATGTCAAATAACTTAACTTTGGTTATAATTTACTCAAAATCCATGCTGTCAGTTACTTTACATTTTAACACAACTTTAATTAACGAAGTCTAATAGTTTTCATGAATTTCTTATGATTTTTTCAGCCTCCTAAAACAATACTTATGATCATGTGAACTCACTTTCCTTATAAGCACCGCCTTCTGCATACATCACACTGTATGATTCGTTTTCATGGTCATTTATATGGCTGACAGGAACTTCCATATCTACAATCATGGCACTGCCATTAAAGATTAGAGGATCACCACTTAAACATTTGTTCATCTTCATAAGAATATCCACTGAGATACACATTTACATTAGATTTTATATAATAATAATTAATTGTTCTCTTGCATCAGATGAAGAAGAATAATAAAAAATATATATTACATAAAAGGTAAACCTAAATGAAAAGGAAACTTAATTCGACAAGTATAATGATTTTTAACCAAAATTAAAGATTTCGAGAAAACAATAAAAGTGATCGCTTGAAATGAATATTATTCGCCACTTTATAAGGAATTTTTTTATATAAATGGCTTTCGGCATTGAGAAAATCAAATAACAACAAAATTTATTTTAAGTAGATACATTTTACAAATAAGATAACAATATTACTGCATCAAACAATACGAGTTTGAGATTAAACGCACTTTTTTATACATACATTTGACATTCCGTGATTCATCATTTTCAGATGACTCGTCGGATGCATACTTATACTTGGGATTTTTTTTCGGAATTCTTTTAGAAGCCGTTGAATCCACTATTGCATTAACATCTTCGCTGGTATCAAGATAAACAGATTCTTTTTCAACTTTGAAAGCTTCTCCTAATGTGTCTGAAAAAATGAATTTTGCAATAGATTAAACGGCTGCTAGTTACTTGGCACAAAGCTTTCTTATTCTAAAGTTCTACTTTATTACCATGCATTATAATTCAAGTTTAAAAGCATTCTTTATAACAGCAGTTGTAATTTACGTCATGGTACAAACGGCCCGTTTTTTAATGGTAAAAAAACGTCATGAAAACTGCAATGATGAGTGCAGCTTTGATTCTTCGTCAAAAATGATGTAAAGATGTAAAAACAAATATTATAAGCCCTGGATTATCAATATTAGTCGAAGGGTTCCTGAGACACAATTGATTTCTAGTAATTTTTCAATAAACAAGAAACGAAATAACGTAGAATGATAATTCAAAATACAAAATAAAGCTATTTTAGTACTCTATAATATAAAATAATTTGTACACCTAATTTATAATTTTTTAAAAACGAAAATAATAAGAACCACTTTTTGAACATTGACAATCATTAAAAGAAATACATTAAAGCTTTAAACTTGAATTTGTACATACAGACAACCATTTTCTCCAAAAATGTTATTTCGGTTATCTACACCATAAAAACCGCTTCTTACATGTTTTTACGGGAACCTATTTTTCGACACAAATAGGTTTTATAATCCTGTTTTTCTTTTACATACGACATACAAAGAGATACTTACCGTAAGGTCCTAATTTTCTCTTGACATCTAACCTCTTCCAAGTTTTATTTGGAATTTCGAATGTAACTCTCTTGGTGATCTTTTTAGCTGGTCAATAAACTACATTTTCAACATTATTGATCCAAGTCTCAGTGACGGTCGCCACAAATTTATCAAATAAAACGACGAAGTATTTCATCTGTAAATTAAATAGTTCTAACGGTACGTTATGGTACACAATAACTTTAAATGTGTTTAGGAGAATATATTTACATAAATTTTTGATAATAGGAAAAATTTTTTTTTGGAAATATGAAAATAATATGTTGGTTTCAACCTCAAAAAATCAACTGTTACAATAATCCGCCAACTACATCCATCGCTTGTCTATATATTAAAGTCTTTTGAGCATCGATGGCTTAGCGGTTAGCGTGCTAGCTGCCTAGTCTGAAAAATTCCGAGGGATCGGGGTTCGAATCACGTCGCAAAATATTGAGATTTTTTTCTCGGGCTTTTTCGACAGGAGGAGTATCCAGGATAACGAAAAACCACTTATCCGATTTTTAAGACGATTAGTGGATTTTTCCAAACGATGTCTGGACCTCCAGGGGCTTTTTTCCGAGGAATAAGCCAACACCTGGCCAGCTCGTCGGTAAAGTCACTATCGATTTTAACAGTTGGTACGGTAAGGTGGATAGTTAATGGAGGAGATCCTTTCAATAATCTGATACCTGTCAGGGTGTGCTTGAGATGATCGCTGCGCCCTGTAAATAGTACCCAGTAGGATGGATGGCCTAGTCATCTAAGGGGAAATTTGCGCTAGGGGCCCGCACGAAAGACTCGCATACTCGGGGCGGGGAACCAGGGAAGTTTAGGAAAGGAAGGGATAAGTTGGGTAGGTAGGTTGGATTAGGAGGTAATAAGTAGATACGTAAAAGCCCAGAAATGGGTATACGTGGAATAAATAATACAATTACAAAAATGTATAAAAGTCTATCGCTATTTGTGAACTCTACTTGTTTTCTACTTGATAAAAAACAATTATCAAAATCATACAATATAATTGAAGTAGGTATTGTTACAAGAAACGTTACTGTCATAAATTACATCTATTGTTTATCTTCAAATGATCAACGTTCTTAACACTATTAGTTTTATATACAAACGTATATAGGTATGTATACATATAGTTATTTTAGGGTGTCCGTTATTTAGCGATTTTGACTTTTTGATCATATATCCTCTGGAATCTCTTCGTTGTGTCCAACAACGATGATCCATACCTTGAAAACCAGAAAATTTTGGTTTTAACACGTGCCCCTAGACGCAATTTCATTTCTCATTTAAGGTAGTTGTATCCCTACTACGCTAGTCAGAAGCGAATTTGACCTCGGATTCTACAGTATGGTATGCCTTCTGTCTCTCTCGCACTTGTGTGAAGACATAACCTTTAGCAGTTTTCACGACGGTTATTATTGTATCCTTTAGCAGTTTTCACGACGGTTATTATTGTATTTCTTATCTCACAAATACCCTTGAGTTATTTCGTGAGATTCAACAAGATCATTTGATATTTTTAAAATACACCAAAAAATATCGTCAAAAGATTATCATTATTTCGTATGCTATTCGTCAATAAAGTACAGAAACAGGCACTTCTCTATAAGCATCCGTTTTAAAGTATCAAAAATGACAAAAATATAAAAACTGATATTTTGCCTCCTAGGAATCCTGGCCTCACAAAAATGTACTGGAGTACTTGTTCGACATCAATTTATCTATGTGCAAAGTAACATAAAGATCTTACCATTATTTTAATTTGGGATACAACTACCTTAAATAGCATGGGTTTTTCAAACTTCAACCTTGCTTGATTTTTTTGATCACTGACAGTATTTTTTCTGGATTTGTAAATCACACCATTAAATTACATGTAACTTGGACTTTATTAATTTATTTTTTTTAGCTCAAAATAAGCAAGTTGAAAAAATTTCATATTTTGGATTTTTTGTGCTTCGAAGGCTTCGGAGACCAAAATCGAATTTTTTCAATTTGCTTATTGTGAGCTGGAAAAAATCAATTTATGAAGTACAAGTGACGTTTTATTCAATAGTATGATTTAAAAATCCAGAAAAAATACTTTTTGGGGTCAAAAAAATCAAACAAGGTTGAAGTTTGAAAATCCCACGCTGTTTGAATGGGAAATAAAATTGCGTCTAGGGGCACGTGTTAAATACAAAATGTTCAGGTTTTCAGGGTATGGATTATCATTTTAGGATACAACGATGAGATTCCAGGGGGTACATGATCAAAAAGTCTAAATCGCTATATAACGGACACCCTAATATATATATACATAAACCTTTACATAATACAAAGTGCTTTTGGTGATCACAGTCCCCTTATAGCCCCGCACATTTTCGAATCCATCTAAGAGAAAGCCGAAGTCTTCTAAGAACTGCCGCAGCCTCATCACCTCCCCCCCCCCCCTCCCCCACCAAGGTGGTTTCTATGGCTAGACAAGGACGTAACTATAGCGAAAAACGTGCAACAATAATAAACTTCCTTGTACCAAAATTAAGGATTTTACAATATTTAAAAAAAATTCAGGGGTATTTGTCAGATACTCCGATTTCCCATAAAATTTGTCCAAAGTTAAAAAAATTGTACTCGCTAAAAAAATATTCTAACCTATATGTGACAATTTACAAAATTGCAATCAAAAAAGTGTGTTGGAAATTGTCAAGCTTTTGTGTGCTTACATTGTCCTTTTACACTTTGAGAGTACGTGTATTAATTTTCAAGTCTTTAAGTGCAACAGAGAACACTTGAGAAGCAATTTAGTGGAATGGTTTCTCGCTGCATGCGCAGAACAACATGGAGTTTTATTTATATTTTTATTTTCTTACGGTCGGTTTAGATTTTTCTTTTTTTTTCTGTTCGTCATTTGTCCCCCCATAAGTAGGTATATGTTTTATAAATATGGTCAGTCACATTTTAAAGATATTGTACAATGTGTGTCATTTTCTTACGTCTCCCGTATGGAATTCTCAACTATGAATTACTATTTCTTATAAACGACGCGGTCAAATAATGTAAAAAATTTCAGATGTACTCATGGCATAATAAGGTAAGACTCATAAGAAGCTTGGGATTTAGGTTACTGGGTTTTTGCGGTTTTGCCCATGTAGCTTATTTTAATTTTCCCGCAAGTTTGCCAGTCTCATTGGAGAGCCCTGGGTACATCCTGTACATCATGTACATTAAATCAAGTTACAAATCATTTGAATTATTGTTCACGGGTTATAATCCGGCACCTGGTCATGCCCTGATACTCAGTGTCCCCGTATGCATACTGCTATCGTCATTTTATTAGGCGTTGTGCGCATTGACCCATTGTGCTCATTGACCGATTGTGCTCAATGGCTGGGTCCCCTATGAACTTTGCAATCAAAGAAATAACGTCGCATTTATAGTGGAGGAAGAAAAAAAGTCGTCTACGTGACTCAGGAATACAGAAACATAATATGTTCACGGAAAGACCATGGTGGGTACGCGTACGGTAGGCATGTGCGATAACTCATTTAATAGTAGACAAAACATTTTTCATAGGAAAAGAATCAACCTTGATAAGTAGCAAATCATATTGTCTTATCTTACGGCGTCGAAGAATCTTTCAAGACTTCAAACCTGTTACGCCTTGTAAACTTCAAAAGTGAAATAAAATACCATTTCCGTCCCTATGGTCGGGAAAAATGAGATATTGCACAGTGCCAAATAAATGGATAAACAACAAGAAACTGTCGCGGTGGCATGGCGTGACGATAGAGTTGCAGCTCAGTCGATCTACTGGGTGAAGTGGCGTCGGCCACGTATAATAATTAGATTGGTGACCCTTTAAGTCACTAACTATCCTTCGCTACTCATTTTGTGGCCCGAGAAGCTTTTTCTTGTTGATTAGACAAATTGGCGGAAGTAGCAGTCCAGACATGGTGTTCAATAACACGTTAGCAAGTACTCGTCACTTTAGTTACGTATAAGTACCGCTCTATCATTTTCCTATCCTATACATCAAGTTTTCTGGGTAGGACGTGCTGACCCACGTACACTGTGTATATATATGAACATTATCGTAGACGTACTTATTGGTCGATGTATCTGATCTGTTATTGTTCTATGTAATACTATACAAACAATAATTGTTTTAACATCAGCAATCACAAATTATTCAATTTAGGAACACATCTTAATTAATAATGTTTGGCAAGTGCCTGCTCGAAAAATGTTTGAAGATAAATTTAGTATACGTAGAAGCGAGATTTTAGTCTTGCACATGCCCAGCGTACAAAGTATGTAAATATGTGTATAATTTGTGGATTGGTCCGTAAATACGTCTGTTTATAGATTTTCAGACTTTTTGTGTGTGTGTGTGTGTGTGTGTGTGTGTGTGTGTGTGTGTGTGTGTGTATGTGTGTGTGTGTGTGTGTACATGCATATGAAAGAGCATACTTTGAAATACACGGAGAGAAAAAAAATGGACTTATAGTATCAGATCGCCGATATGGTTAGCCTATACGACTTGCGCACGTGTTGACTCTAGAGTTTTATGTGCTAAGGGCACGGCTGCTCATGTGTACATTTCATCACGAGTCTGTGTGCGAGAGAAGCATACGAACTATACATGGACTGCATACATTCCATGCTGATATCGCAGCGACTCGATGCCTCTATCGCATCGACTATATCGATTGGCTCAACGCATAGCGCTTATGGAGTTCTCACCGTAACTGCCTTGCGTTTACACGAGTGTCGCTCGCGTGCGTGTAACCTACATATGTATAGGTATACCAGTATACTGGCATCAGCTGGCATTCAGCATTTACAGTATGGCTTATAATACTATATATTAATGAGATTGTACTCCATAGAGCTACTGTTCATTTTAATTGTATATTCTACGAGTTCTTCATATTTTTATGAATGTTGCATTGAACACGTAATACTAAATGATCTACTATCAAACTGAGTTACATCTGGATCTTACACTTTACCGTATGGGCTAACCGTATTGGCGCTCTGATGCTATAAGTCCATTTCTTCTCTCTCCGTGTAGTAATATCGATTTTGTATATTATGTATAAAACACTAACATGTACATAAACAACTTTTTTAGGCATTTGTAATGAAAAGTAAGATGTATAAATCAACTTCATCCTTTAAATCGAAAAGTAATATTCCAAATTTTCAATATAGGTTGCATTGATAATAATGATTAGGCCATACTATATACGGTATACTATTAATGAGGAACATGAAAAATGTTAATAAGTAACATACCGTCATCTAGTATACAGCAAAAATTTCCTTCATCGATCAATAATCTAATAATCTATAAGGTAAATATGTAGACTTTCAGGTGCAGAGCTTCGTACGTTTCATTGTCTGTGTAGACAATAATTTCTAATGATCTTCTTGCAATAAAGGAGCAGCAAAGTTTTTTTCGTCATGAACAAATAAACAAGCTTTGCCGGTAATAGAACTTGCTTTAAAAGTTGGTTTTATACTTAAATCTCTAACTTCACAAATATTAAAAATCAGCGAATCAATAGGATAATTACTCAGCCTGATTTTTTTGTTATATTTCTGTCCGATGACTACTATATCTTTATTTTTTTCAACAAAGTCCTGAATAATGAATACTGAACTATTATTTATTATACAACAATTATTTGGAGGGGTACATGTGAACTGAAAACTTTTTATCATAAGTTTACTGTAAGTATTGCAACTGTCTTTTACTAGATTATGTAATTGCCTGCTTATTTTCGGAGTGTTTCTATAATTATATTTTTTTTTAGGTTTCAAGTTTTCAGATAATCTGCGATGTATTTGTTGTAAGTATAGCTCATTTTTTCTGACAAGTTTTTTTTATGAACTTCATATAATCTTCAAAATCAAAAGAGCTAAAGTTGTCAAGTGGACCATATTCCCTTGCATCATCGGGTAAATGAGTGACGTTGTGAACATTGTAGGTTATAAATTGTTCGCCGTATACATTTTTAAATTCATTAACTAAATATTTTAATAATTGTTTAGCATAGTCATTCTATTGTATACAGTGAATGACATAGAATGCGAATAGCAAGACTTAGGCAATTGAAATGCAGAACATAATCCTTAGGTATAATGGTGTCGACAATGATGGGACCAATATATAATAAGAAGAATCGAACGTTAGTGGCTTTCCACCTGCCGACGTCCAGTAATGATTGAGTTTTCCTATTGAACTCTGAAGGAACGTATTTTCCGAAACTACACAAAAGTGCTGAGAAAGATTTTGTTGTTTCAGCAGCTAATTTGGGATTTGCCTTAAACCATGGTGTTATTAAGTTTCGTGACTCCTAAGCAAATTAAATGATGAAAGTCAAGTGGAAACTGCTTCACCATGTCAATAGGAAGGCTTTCAAACGGCAAAATAGCAGTGTGATGCTCTTCTTGGCTCCTGGAGCGAAAAACTCGTTAATTCGAAGAGTGGCATTTTCATTTAAAAACACCATTCTACCCATGAAATTTTCCTCTTCGGTGCATTTAGTACAAGCAAAGTAACCATTGTGTTGCTTTGTTGATGTACAAAACGAACGCGCCGGCGCATCGCATATTGCGCATATTAGAATGACATACAGTTGTTTATTAATATATGTAAAACCTTCAGTGCTTAATATATTATATTCTACTATAAAAGGCCTTAAATATGTTAAATCCGATTTTTGTTTTTCAGACCCATGGTACACACCTATAATAAATGGTCCATTAGAATCACTTACTATTCGACCTTGAATTGGCCACAGGCACCGCTTAGTTGACTTGGTCATCGGAAGGCCATCAATATTGATGTCGATGACAATAATGTCATCTTTTACCACGTAACTACTCAGAACTCTTGTTAAAGCTTTTGCTAGACCAATATGTATGTATTCCCCAGGTTTACATAACGTCACGAAAGAATTTCGAGGAGTTTTGAATAAAGTTCTGGCATCTACTGGTAAATCTGCATGCCCATGAGATTTAAGGATCTTTTTAAGTTGGGACATAGCTTCCTGTGAAATTGATCCACACTGAATGTACCAATGCCGAAGATCATTTCGTAGAGTTCTCGTTGTATCTTCTTCAGACGAACTTTCGTAATTGTTGCTATCTGAGATGCTACTATCTGAAAAATCAGACTCACAATCGTCTGAGACCGCATCATCGTCAATATTAAGTGATTCTAGAAATACTTCGTAATCGGTACTTGTTAATGATCTTTCGATTGCACGATCGATTACTGTTGGTACTACTACACTGATGTCGTTTTCATGCTTATTAGGATTAAAATTATCTTCTATATCTTTTGTTAACTGTTGGATTACTGTATTATCCGCATGTAGTAATTGTATTTCTGATTGATCCGCATCATCCAAACTTTGCATATCTTCTTCAGTCAGATAATCTATGCGTCTCATTTTTTGCCTCTCACACAACTGATCAAACGGTTTTCGAAATTTCATCTAGATGTATTAAAATGATATCTTAATTTATGGTATTGCTCCTACTTATCAATAGCATCACGATTCGATGATATTACATCTTCAAGAAAATAAAAATTTTTGTTTATATCTTCATAAAGAAAATTTAATATTTGTAAACTTGAAAGAAAGTATCATGTTAGTATATGGTTCTCTATCATTAGTAAAACGTTGCTGGGGGAGAACGGGATACTTACGAACCCTTAAGAGCGGAATTAAAAGAATCGAGAAATATTAAAGTTTATTTTAATTAAAATTGCTAACCCTTTTTTATTCTTACGTGGGGAAATTCCGGCCTGCACATTTTTACTTTACATAAAATTATATAAAAAATTACATGAAAATCGATGAAAACACACACAAAGGGATTTTATTTCATACAGATCACGCAAAATCTATCTTCTGATATGGGTTTTGGCACGTCGTCGCAGACAAATGGTAACTAAAACGATTTTAAGTGAGCTGTCATCTTTTTATCACACCTTAATCACTTCGGTAGAAATTACCCCACGTACGCAAATATTCCACTCTTCCCTAATGTCTTTTCTTTTTGATTTTCGTAAATTGCAAGGCAATAAAATCAATTTAATAAAAAAATCGTATTAACCAAAATGTTGCTAGAAGAGTGATTTATTATACAAGAAGCTGTGATATTTTTCTTTCAGATTGAATGATCTTCAATGATTTTTACGAAATGCAGAGACAGCAATAAAGCTATCTGCAATAGCCATTTAGAGTGTTAGCAAACTGTCCTAATTTTTTTAATATCGTATACCACAAAATTTTACATCAATAAAAAATATGGTGATAGAAAATATTGAGAAATTCACACAGATTTCTGACACTCTGAATAGTTGTAGAAAGTTTCACTGCTTTCTCTGCATTTTGATGAAATCATTGAACCTCCTGCAAATTGTACAAGTAATAGTGAAATTTCGATGATTCCCAATTTTCACCCGGAAATAATGCTTAAGGAGGCTCAACACCTGTTCGAAAGTTCATCCATTGCACCAAGATTCACGGTAAAATAGCAATTTTCCGAGTTTTGCAATTTTTTTGCTTATGCATGATGCACAAGACATACCAAGCTGTAACTGCATTTTTATTCGTTTATAATCCGTAAATCTTAAAGTTATGGAAATCCCCTATAGGGCCCCAGCTTGATACGGCACCATCGTGAAGAGCCACCTTAACAAAAACGTTATTGATTTATTAACAAAGGATTCTTTGGTACTATGCTTAAACTTTGCCCATAGTAAAGATTCAACAATTAATGCAAGTTGATATGTAGGTTATTCATAGCTTTGCAATTGAATAGATCGTACACTTTAATCACGATTCATTTCATAAAAATAATGAAAGGTGTATCGTAACTTAACTTTGCAGTCCGTTCCTTCGAAATATAATATATTTCAATGAAGTTTTGCATCGAAAATTAGTCATCACGATGTACAATTTCAGAACTGTTGGTTATTCAGAGCAAGGCATCAGCATAACTACATGGAGTCGAATGTATCCATAGGTATATATATACTCACACCATGCTTATTGTAATCAAAAGTTCTGAAATTTCACGAGGGCGCTATTTAAAATTTCTACACATAGCAAATACGTTAAATAACGTAAATTCGCTAACTTGTACATGTAAAATAACATAATAGTAAGGGTTTACACTGGTTCATGATTTTTCTACGAAATTAATGCACTTGCTACAAAAAATGTACAGTGGTATTCAGCACATGAGACGTCTACACGAATTATTTCAATATGCTTTACCACGCTAATCATTATACGATAAAACATGCTGTCCCCCGTTACTGGGTTAAATAACTTGGGATTTAGGTTATGTTATCATAAAACCAATGATTTGTCCAATCATTACATGATTAAACTTGCTGTCCCCTGGGTCACTGGGTTAAAGTGCTTTGGATTTAGTCTACTAGGTTTTAGCGTTTTCGACCATATAGCCTATTGAAATTACGTGCACATATTGGTGTCCCCACCTTTAGCAGCGCTGACCATACATGTTGATATATATATATATATACGCCCAAACAGAAATGAAATAAGGATATACTTACTTGAAATCAGGGCCTAAACAGTCTCCATGATTAGTAACTGATCGGGCTTGTAACGCATCATCTGATCAGGAACTGGTCATACGGTATGATTTAATCCTTACTTTGTGGTCCTGTGTATGCGTATAGCTACTTACTGCGCATTTCTGTAGCAGCCTCGCAGCTCAGTGACTTTACATACCAAACATATATACATTTGAGAAATGACGCCTATACGGCTAGCGAAGTACTGACGCAGGTCAAGTTAAAAAAATTTTTCTTGCAGTAATAGTAACAGTGATGCAGATTAAAATTTCACTGATTGACACACAAATGACCAATCTGCTCAATTTTTTAGGTAGATGATTACAGCGGCTTGGCAGAAACGTTTTATGAGCACTTGATTGTGACTTTGTAATACTGATTGTGAAACGAATAACCATCGTATTGTGTCTGACGTGGATTAAAAAGAGATCGAAGTTGAAGGCCTAATTAATCTGTTGTATATTGAAGAGATGTGTAGGAAAGTGTCGTATAGAAAAGTGAGAGTTTGTTTCATGTGTCGGGCTAAATCAGCTGCATACACTGTACATTTTATTATGTCTGTTATTCATAAGTATGATAAGTACTTTTATACTGTTCAACTACACTATTACTGCAGGAAGAAGTTATTTAAGTGAACCTCCGTTTTGATAGACTCTTCACTTCGTAAGTCGTAGGCAACTAGGCGTAGTTAATTGCCAAATGGATATCCATCTACGTGCTAAACGTATCATCTGCAGATACTGAGCTGCAAGCTGCGACTGCTGCAAGCCTGATGCAGAAATGCGTGGTAAACAACTGCACATACTTGTGAATCCCCAGTAAGGATGAAATCATGCCGTATGACCAGTCCCTGATCAGATGATGCGTTACAAGCCTTACTTAATTTCCTGCTCGGGCACACATACATGAAAGTTCTATAGAGGTGTACACATTACACAAGATATAACACGTATTATTGTCTCTTTCTCTCGAAAAAAACACTTTTAAAAATTTTTGCATGTGACGGGAATCGAACCCCGGCCCTCGGCGTGCTAGCCACATAGACATATAAAGAGTAGACTGCTCATTACCAGCGAGAGCAGTGAAGCTCGCGTAGAAGGCGAGGGCAGTCAGTCTATCTCTCTTGCTCACTTTTA
>JAPYYV010014681.1:0-22748 GCA_030522625.1 Copidosoma aretas
ATAAAAGTATATATCTTCGGAAAATAATTGATTCGGGGGCATGATTTTCGGGGAATAATTGATTCGGGGGCATGATTTTCGGGGAATAATTGATTCGGGTGTATGATCATTCGGGGAAACGCATTCGGGGAAATGATCGGGAACGTTATATCATAGTCCATCTATACACGCCGAAGGACGAGAAAGAGCATCGCGCGCATCACCCGTATAACATGCCTGTATACATACACCCGGAATCGGACAGGTAAGCACACTTGGGCAAAAACTACCTGTATACAGGTCTGACCCCATTATACTCTCGCACCAGCAGCAAAGAGAGAGAGATAGAGAGAGAGAGAGAGAGAGAGAGATGTGCGAGCCGAGACGAGGTGTCTACATATTATATCCCCAGTGGTGTGCAAAGAAGAAAAGAGAGTCGCAGCAGGGGAGGAGTACAGACAGACGGGCACAAAGGACGCACGGGCGCTCGCTCGCTTATACTTACTTCTTCGGACCCGGGCGCCTTATTCCATATACTCGACAGACAGAGAGGCCCGTTCTGCAAACGCGTCCTCGTACTCCTCGTCCTCGGTGCCTGTGTACACATGCACACGTAACGCATGAGTGTCGCCGATCGGCGGATCGAGTCCTCGGTAGACGTCCTGTTGGAAAATCGGTGCCTGGAGTCCTGTGCAAACTCATAGCCTGCCCGAGGGAGGGGACGAAAGGGACAATTCTATCCAGCAGTACTTGCCTAAACTATGTCTGCTACGGGCAGTATATATGCATAATGTGGACGCTGCACCAGCTGCGGCAGACGTGGACGCAAACATACACATACACCCATCACGACGGACGCCAGTGTGGGGAGACGTATATGTATAGGCTTTCACGCACGCGTCCTCCGAAAGAATATTGGCTATCGATCCCAATTCATACATGTATACACACAGCTATCACTGTATACGTATGCATCCGTGTCTCTCTCTCGTCCTCCCTCGCCCACACCATCTCCTATTATGTGCATACACGGAGCGCGCCTCGCAGTGTTCGGCTCGTCTATGGTTGACCTGATTTAGCGCGAGCCAGCCCCGGTGCACCGACAGTACCGACACACGTGTCGTCGTCCTTCGCCGCGGACCGCCGGAGTTCTGGCCGTGCATCGCGCGCTGTATATATATAACGCGAGGACGACACGGTATACATACACATCCCGTCTCGGGCGATTATGATCCCGGAATTTGCGGGACGCGTCGGTATTATACGCCACCAGCGTATAGTGTGCACAGATCCGTTGTTTGCCACCCTCGGCATCTATTGTGTACCTACCCCCCCTCCCCCTCTTTTCGCGCTGGCACTTCTTGTTTTGCAATTCTGGCGTGCGACTGAGCTTCCGCAAAAAGCCGGGGGGCGGGGGCGGGATTTTCAACGGGACCGCGGTTGTGGTTTCCGCAAATCGACGCCGCCGCCGCGGCGCGGTTTATTTTATTTCGGTCCGCGCGGGGTGAATATTGACTGCCCCGTTTGCTCGGCGGCGGCGGGGGGCGAAGCTTTTGTTTTCGGTGAATTATTCAGCGAATGAATATTTGATCCCAATTGGTGAGTCGTCGTTGTCGTCGTCGTCGGCCCCCCCTTTAATCGAAGGATCAATCAAGTCGGGAGTTGATTCGATTGTTCGAGTGGGGAAGGGGGGGGGGGGTCACTAATTGAGCAGCTCTGCTTTTTTCCGCGGTTAGCTCTTTTAAAATTTTGCGCCCGAAGAGTAATGGAAATCCGATCGGGCTGCGAGTGTGCTGCAGGAGGAAGTCGCTATAAATAGGGAGCGCGCCGGATTGCAGGACTTAATTTTTTACCTCTTGTCCGCTGTTTGTCTGGTGGATGCGGTGAAGGTTTTCATTAGCTTGCACTGCTTGCTTTTCTCACGCGATAAAATAATATAGCGTTTAATCGTAATACATATACGAAGAATCGTATTTTAGATGATTATGTGAGTTGTAAAATTTTCTAGATGATGTCAATTCTAATAGTTTTCAGAATATTTCACAACGTTTCCAAAGAAATGTATTATCAGTTGAAAGTCATTGTGGAAGCCATCCTACGGTTATAAAGTGTAAATTACTCGTACAATAGCATACAGAATAATAATTGTAGTCCTTTGGGTATTGTAATGAACTAAACCGTTGTTCCTTGTTACTGTTGATCGTAGTCGTGAGATAAGGTTGGCAACGGTAATAACGTGTAACGATCTTATGACATTTAAGGCATTATTTCTAAAATATCACGTTAGGTAAGGAAAGTGCTGTTCGGTAATTTTACTGAGAAAATATCTGTTTCACATAACTTTGGTTTATAATACGTGTAATTGAAACCATTTGTAGTCGAATGCAAATTTATACATGTACTTATGTATACTAAGTAGTTGGATAAATTGATAGCTTTTTATTGAAATAAATTGGAATTGAAAGAAAAATCTGTGAAGTCCAGAACATTAAAATTGAAACGTCGATAAAGTGTTCTTAATTTTCGAAAATATGAACCTTATTTAAATTCTGTGGACGCAAGGCTAGATTAATTAGTGTGAAAAACTTTTAATGTTGGGCATGGATACCATATTGGCCCTGAATCCAGAAAAGTGATTGCTACATTTGAATTATTCATTAGAGGGCATAGGAGAACTGCCTTCTCTCATAACTTTTTAAACGAAATCGATATTTCTGCTAGTAAAATATTTCTTCGGGCGTTGGTATTTCACTTAATACTTTAAAAATTATCATAACATTGAAATTAATTCGATTGTACATTCATTTACCAACAGAAAATTACACAGTCATACGTATTCTGACTTCAGTTTATGAATCCTTGATTACAACAGTTTAGAATACATTAGTAATTCAAATTTAATCATTATGAAAAGTAGAACCTACAACTTTGGCTTGGAGAAATGATAACAGATTCAAACGCTTCTACGTATTGTCATCTAACACTTCAGCTGGTCGATCTAGTTACAAAAGTATTTATACAAGTCAGTATTCAGCATTGACAATACAATACGTTAGTTAGTTGCCACTAAGGCATTAAATGAAGTAAATTCTTAATGATAGAAGAAGTAGTTTTTTATCATACTACTTATTCAAACTGCAGATAGAGGTGACCTTTTAAATTGAAAAACTTAAGCACACGCTGGTTGTTTAAACTGAAATATTTTATAAATTCATAATCATATAACAAATATGTACTCGTATATTCAGGTGGGTGGAAATATTGTATAATGTGGTACCTATAGTTGGATGTTAGTAAGACGGAGTTCGATTGTGCATAACTATTATAAATTATAATACAATGAATTACGTAGATTAAGATTGTCTGTATATTTCATAACATTTAAAAAATCAATGTAAATTTTTTTGTTTCAGGTGAGTAACAAGATGATATCATCAATCATTTCACACACCACTCCACAAAGTGAGTAAACACCCTGCGTGGTTCTGAAAAATTGTTTTCTATTAGCTTAAAGATTGTACATCGAATGAAAGTTGATAAAGAGGCATCAAATCTTTTGTATCTCATTCATGTACAATAAGACGTTAGTTTCATGTGAAATCTGTTGTATTTACCGAAGGCTTACTTTGATACTACAATCAATTTATTTTAAACTGATCAGTAGAAAATTACTTGAATCGTGTTGGCTAACCTTTAACGGAGAGCTTTAGTGATGAAACTATCGAATCGTTATTAAATCGTACATATTATAGCGTCTAAAACTTCAATATTTATGCAACAGCATTGCACCATTAACAAAATGTATAATTCGATACGAAACCCTATAAGCTACCAATCTTGAAAATTGAATCTCACGTGTTGCATACTACCTACACTATCGTATAGTTCATACATAGATGAGAGATCTTGACAACGTCGCTTATTAGTCAACCGTTCGTGACATCAAACATCTCTAACAATGATTTACCATGAAAGCACTGAAAGCACTGCTGTTCTACAAAAGAACCCCATAAAATGACAGACTCTAATTTTATCAATCCAAACGATAGATAGATATCGAAGAGACCCACCAGAAGGTGCTCAGGATAAATCGCTCGGCTCCTATACTGATATCTCGAACAGAGGTGGTGGAGATAGATCACCAGGACGCCGTGAAATTCGCATCCACAGCGCCACAACCGCGCACGTATATTTTACGAGCGAGTCCGCGTGCCTGTGTATCCATCTGTACATGCGAGCGCGCGAAAGGTAATCCCTCACGTACACGTTTGGACGAATGTGTGTATGCCGGCGCAGAGGAGGAGGCATTTTCACCGGAGAAAGTAGCAAAGCGCGCGCGTATATAGTACCCTATAGTGAAGCCTCGTCGTCGTCCAGGTCGTCCTTCTTCTCGGCTCCGCGGCGCCTGCGCGCGACATTAGACTTTCGAGAGAGCCGCGAAATTTTTTTCAATCCGCGAGATAAGAGCCCGAGCCGCTTTTTATTCTCTTCTCCTGGGCATTCTATTTGCTTTCTTCCGATGGAACACTTTGATCAGCTCTTTTCCTGAAGATGGGCCCCCAAGGGCTTTGACTTTTTTTTTGCCCCGCTGTCAATTTCATAATAATCAATCTCTGCAAAAGAGGAGAATGACGAGATTTCATTATCCCACACTTAACGAGGAATATTGTGATTAATGAACAGCGTTTGCAACTTTCTGCGCAGTTTTGTTTTCCTCCTCCTCCTATATATAGCGAAGGATTTTGATGAATCTACTCCCCGCGCGATTGGCAGGCGGTTACTTTTGCCGTTCAAACATTTTCACCCCCAATCGTGCTTGCAACACTTCCAACGTTGTCACATTGACCCGCAATCCTCGGAATGAGTTTTAATTAATAGCCGTCGTTCCCAACACTCGCCATGAAAATTATTATCACGCGAAAAGGAATGAAATGAAAAAAAAAGCAATCCGTTGATTTTCAACAACCTTTTCCCGAGCAATCGCTCATTCCCGCCTGATAATAAAAGCCCAGCGCCATCAGCGTCGAGTATTCGCGGGAACACCAGCACCACCGAGTGCTTATGCAAATCATTAATTTGAGCGTGACGCGTGCTCTCGACTATAGCATAAGTATATACATACTATGGCCACCGCGACCTGCATAACTGCAGCGTCGTCGTACCGTTCTGTCGTCGCCGCCGCTGTCGCTGCCGGGCGGTTTATTTCCAACGTGCAGTATTTAAAATGTGTTTGTTCTCCCCCATTTTGCCGTAAATCATTGTAGAAAGTTCCCCTGTACTGCATTATGTGTACACATGCATATGCATTTTTGCCACCGTCCCTTTTTCGCCCGCTGAATTTCTCTGATAAAGCGAGAAACGCAAAGTCGGAAATATACTCTCGGCCGTATATTTATATGAGCTGCTGCGGTGTTCCTCTTTCGAAACATATTTGAATCCATTAAAAGTGGAAAGTTTGCAAACACTTTCGGCAAAGTTTTAATGCGACCATTTAAAACGCGATGTGAATTAATTCGTGCCTCGAAAATATTTCATTTCTGCGCTAAATGTAGGCGACGAAAGTTCATGGATTGAAATAGTGGAAGCGTATCGAATAATCGATGTTTCTCTTGAATATATGTAGAGAGATCGTGTCGATTATGGCATGGCTATTAGACTGAGGAGATGAACTGTTGTAAGCGAGTGATTACCCATGACCGAACCAAGCGCGTAACCGAAGCCGAGTTATAGTGTGCATAACATGTATAGGCGTATAATTATACAACGTCAGCTTGCAATTTGCACTGCTCATTACGTACTTGGGGCTCATAACAAAGTGATATAATTTGCGAAATGATTGTACACTCGTGTTATACACCAGCTTAAATTCGAATGTAGATTTAATCACGATTGTAATGCGACAAATCGTAAATCTGATTTAGATAGTGCATAGTTTCGTTTTAATTCATAATGCAAACTGCATTGAGTACCGCATAAACGTTTATCGTCTCAGCCGCTGTGCTTGACCCGTGTGATGAATGCATTAACCAACTAAAATTGTTTACTTGTCCGATAAGCTACGGAACTGCCTAAAAAATGAGCACTGGATGATTGCCTCCGATAACGTATCGCAATTTGAATCGAACGCAAACGAAAGGTTGCAAAAAATCAGCAGCAGTGTCAATTCAATCAAGACGATTGTCGAATTGGTTTTTCATTCCGCAAACGAGCTCCCGCGACCATCCGTACTCATTCCAAGTAAAACCGATAGCATCAGCTTTCTCAGTTCTCATCACCGTGTATACCAACCACACACGGGCGTATAATAAGACGGTGCAAAAAGCGGAAGGGGCCGAGCGCGGAAGAAAGTAGTATCGTCACGTCACCCACGGCGCGAGAGTATAGGCGAAAAAAAAAGTGTAAGCAGCGCTGCGGAGTATAGAGGCGCCGCGCGGGACTCCGAGACGCTCCGGCGCGGCACCACTAAAAATACCGATCTATTCCGAGGTGGTGGTGCGGGGAACGAGTGATGTGGGAGAAGGAGGAGATCGGGCGATGAAATATATAGGCGGTGAGGCGAGACTGATGTCGGCGGGGAAGGTCAAGGCGCGTTTGCTGGTGCCTTATATGTGTTGGAAAACACGTGCACGCGCGCAGCGGTTGTCGTTTGTCGTCGTCGATGCTGCTGGATGGACGGATGATTAAGGGGAGTTTGATGTCGCGAGCGTGGACTGCGTGGATGTGGGGAGTCGTATGGTATTTTTTATTTTCGTAGCAGAAATCTGAGCCATAGGGGCGACGGCAGCGACGGTGGGTTTGGAAGTTTTTTACGTCGCGAGAGCGTGAAGAAGTGTATTATCCGCAGCTCCGAAAGGTCTCGGAATTTTTATTACTGTGATTGAGAAGAGAAGGGTGCTTGTTTCTTGTTTGTTTGGTGGATCGACAAAAACTCGAGCCAAAACTTGTAATTTTTAATTTTTTACGACAATAACTATTTCAACATTTACGACGTGATTAGAAACAAATTTAGATTACAAGTAAATTAAAATCTTCCAGAGGACTACCTATGCAAAATAATTGTATCCATACACGAAAATGAATAAGTAAAAACAGTTTTCGACGCTTCGATGCGTAGAGAGCAATTCGAATTGCGCGGCAGAAGTGCTTATTGTAGCAAGCGCCAGGTGGCTACGCTGAGAAAGGGAGCTTATCCGAAAGCGTTGTGGTAGAGTCTAGGGAATAAGACGCAACCAACGACAATCTAGCTTTAGCTTTGCGCAGTGGCGATATCGTAACCAATGAGGTTCTACCGAGGTGCGATTATTGCTAGTTGAAAACTTTTACCAATACCCCGCCAAGACGATGTGAAATACCATCGGCTACGGCAATTTTTGATGGCCCTTACGGGGGCTACACAGCTTAATTTAAAATATAATAAAAGAGTTATATAAGTCTGTTACAAACTTGTAAATACTTACTAACTGCCCTTATGTGTAAATATGACTATATTGATCGTGTAATAAAATTACAAGTCTAAGCAGTACATGGTAGGATAAACTGAAACTTATAACTTACGCGTCATTAGGAAATCAATAATTGATTAATGTACTAATATTGCGTATGTTAGCAGTTACTAGTCATTAGTGACGTTAGGAATATTTTCATCGTCCAAATGCATTCATGGTAGCCGGTTTTAAATAACCAGAATTGTGCGTGGTCAAATAAACGATGCAAGAATGGAATTTTTGTTTGAGTTTATACTTTCAGAAAATCACATAAAAGATGTTGACCAATTTATAGCATCAATGAATAATGTACATTTTTTTTTTTTTTATATTCATCATCGCCCTAAGGCTCAGACATGGTTTTTTTAACACAAGCATAGTGTTTTTAAGCCATTGGGAAAGGGTAGGAGGTACTTACAACTAATCGGTGTATTGCCTGAGTCCTGACCGGGTGTCTACGAATAAACACCAGGACTAACTCCTGCACACCTCCCTCAGCGGAAGCGAACCTCTAGGCAAACGACAAGACTTAAACCAAACCAAGTCCCACCCTGCCCCTAACACTTCTTGACTTCGGTGATCGACGAAACTGCAACTCTACCGCTGCGCCACCGTGTCGGTGAATAATGTACATATATTATATGGACGGCTTAGTAAAAATCAGCGCTATTTCAAAATTGAAGTGGCATGTGGCACTGCTATTTTATTTATGAGCTCAATAAAAAAAAACTCTCTTCTCGCGAAACTACCCTTAGTTGTCACTACAAAATTGGACATGAAAAAAAATTCTATAAATTACAATTTCCTTCACTGCTATTTATAATTAGCATTGTCTTTTACTGAGCCCTCGATATGTTTAAAATTTACACAATTGATACATTTTCACACATAATTCATAATATATTAAGGTTTTGTTCTGAAAAATACACATTTACGTCGAAGTATCTTGTAAAGTTTTACTTACAATGCTGTAATTTCAATAATGTCAAGTATAAAATACAACAACAGTTAGCTACGATTTGGCTAATATTGTAACTTCGATGTAACACCGGCTGATCGCTAAAAAAAATTCTAGACAGTACACTGGGCTTTATTTTGGGAAATTTTTAGTAATCTTATAAGACTATTGCTGTCCTTTACATTCAGCGAGTTTTTTTCGAAAGCTCAAAAGAGCTCGTGTTTCGAACTATATGCAGATGAATCGACTTAACTTCCCATAACTCCACCAACTCTGCACTAAGTCAGCCGGCGAGAAGCAAATAATTTCAAAGACTGACAAATCACATTAAATTCGCAATAATACCAAAAACTGAATTCGTCACAGCTGACAGCAATAGATCGAGCACCAGAACATTTTCGTACGAAAATTTGCAAAATAAAAATACCGTAGAAATGTACTGACGACTTTTGTGAGCTACACGTGTACCCACGAATTGTAACAAAAAAATCAGTGCAAGCCCACTGGTATTATTATAACACCTCTTATACAGCGCTAAACCAGAGTCCCGACCCACAACCTCCCGCAGCCGAGTGACACTTCGCGCCGATATAAGCGCGGGACTCCAGGGGCTAACGGAGCGCGGCGCACGCGGGCCCCCCCCCCCCCCCCCTCGCCTCCGTGGATGTTACAACTGCAGCAGCCAGGCGCGCCTTTCACCCGCGTAACTGCAGTGCGCGAACACGCCCGCGCTCTCTCCCCTGTATATCCTCTACTTTTATCTCCCTCGGCGGCGCGTACGTCTCTCGGTTTTATTGCGCTCTTCATCCCCCGTCCCGCGAGTCGCACGTATTCCATTAATCCCTCCGAGTATAGAGCCTGAATATGCACCGCTGGCAGTCTATCTGCTACCGATGCTGCTGCTGCTGCTGCTGCATGGCTCTCGCTTGATTATCCGAGTCGAGAGCTAGAAGAGGAGAAGAAGGAGGTGCAGCATCGCATGTAATACAGACACACGCGCGCGGGTTCGCGCAACTCTTGAATAATTACGCGTCGCTTTGAGAAAAGGTTCCGGATGCTCAATTGTAGTGCGGTGCATGAAGCTCCGCTGGAAATTCCCCGAAATTATTGCTCCGGATTTATTGCTGCGCGCTCGTCTCTTCGACTTCATACTATGTCGTCGCGGTGCCATATCGTTTGTTCGGTATTGTGCCGTTATCGCGTATGTCCTGAGCGTTTTTTGCGAATCATATGATGTACGTTCGGAGGGTGACGTGAAACTCAATAACTGGTAAACTCAATAATTGGTGTATGAGTGACGAATAGCGAAGAAGACGAGCCCCGTATCGCTGGCGTAGCGGTGTTTTTTTTTTCACGAGAAATTCGATCTGGGGATTGATAAAATCAACGTGCATCGCACGGTAAATATATTTTGAATCTATTTCACGCAGCCAACCTTTTATTCGACTAAAACGCTCTTTTATAAATTGATTGTTGACAAAAATAGAAAAAAAAACCGTCAAAGCTTCCGAGCGCAAAATCGATCAGTTTTCCAACGAGCTCCGCAATTCCCCCGCGCGCTCCGACACACGGCGAAAACGCTTGCCCGGCAGCAGAAGCGCCGCAAAATACACACCAGCCGGAGCTTTGTAAAAGCGCTCTTGGCAGCTAGTATACGCGCGCTGGAGGATCGAGGGCCCGGGCTTTCCTCGTTTGCGGCGCGGTGAGGGATAGTTGGCGGAAAGTTCTGGCCAATTAATGGGGAGGGAGGGGGGACGCGGAGGGCGAAAACTACTCGACGCTAGGCGGCCGGCCGATTTTTCGCCCCCCTCCTCCGTGTGCGTGCGACCGCTTGTGTGTGTGTGTGTGGGGGTTTGTATTTATTTTCGTGTCGGTTTTAAGTGGATCTTTCTCGGTTTTCGCATGCTGCAAGACGGGTACTTTTTTCTTTTGGTAACGTCATTTTAGGGGCACCGTGAGAGTAGGGGTACCGCGAGAGTAAAGTCAAGTGCTGGTAATTGCGGGGGCAATCGAGCGGGGCTCCGTGCTTTTGACAATTTGACTGCTTTAACAATCGTCGTTCGTCTTGTGGAGCTTCATTCTTCTTTATTCGCTAGCTATAAAAAGTAAGACGTTACTTGGAGCCCGCGTATATACTACTTTGATACTTTCAAGTCCTTTGTAAACACGGAGATGCGTGACGTTCCGCGACATTCTTATTTTTTAAGTAAAATCATCTGCACCTTAAAAATTTTAATTTGAAAAAATCCTACGTGACTCTGCACAATCCAATCAAATACCCGAAAAGGAAGTCCCGTCCGAACTTCACGAATTTGTTCACCAAGTATATTTGTTACCCTGACGATTCAGATAATTATCGATCCATCCACCGCAATGAGAAAGTTTCGAGCGAACATGCCACGCAGTCACGCTTCTCGCGTCATGCACACAGGAGGAAACTTCAGGCGCATCCACATCTCTTGGATTTCAGGAACGCGTTACAATTATTAAACCCGATGGAGAGAAATTTCCCGACCCTATACCGCCGCAATCTAAATGCAAAGCAGACCTCGCGTAAATAAATCCTCGGCTCTCGCGGGGGTGTTTTTTCATCACTCTTTCGCACCGCGCGAAAAGTAACGTAATAACAAATTTTGGAGAAACACCGCGGGCGTCGTCTTCGAAGCCATACAAAGAGAGCAACAGCATATAGGTATAGGCACAGAGCAAACGCCAGAATCGCGCTGATCAAACATACACCGAAGCGCGTCCCGCTCGTGTTTGCACCGAGCCTTTGGTTGCACAGCGCGCGATCGAGGCAGCAATGCACAGCAGCTCCCGAATGCCAAAACTGTTCGTACATGGTCCGAAAGACCGGTGACCCGTGAAAAAAACCCTTACGAGCACGTCGCCGGTATCGAGGCCAAATTTTATTCGTCCCCGGAGAGGAGCGGAGGCTGCACGTTCGCGCTACCGAAATTCCCCGCCGGTAAACAACGCGTCCTGCGAGCCTATATTATGTATTCGCCGATTTTCCGCCTCGCGCGTAAATACACACAATAATACACACCCGAGCGCGAGTAAGGTTGTTAAAAAGCTACAACTAAGGATGATGACGACCTGCCGAGTAGCCTCGATCGGCCAGTCTTGGGGGGGGGGGGGGGGGGGGGGGGCGAAAACCAACAATTCATCCCGCCCGATCGCAACGACGCCCGTGCCGTATGCTTCTCGCTCCCAGTCTCGGCCCCTTCCATTCGCTGCACGCTCGAGATGGGCTGTACACAATATCAGAGCACCTCTTTCTTTATGGCACGCGTTTACCGCCCGAAAATTGCCCGGCTATCTCCCATCTTCTTCTCTTCCCCGTACCGCTGCTTCTTCTTCCTCTGCTTCGTGATTTCTGCGGTAGCGCGCTCGAGATGCCACTCGCGATCTGCGGGCAGGGGCAGAGGTTGGAGTGTTGCTGACGCGGGGCTCTGTGGTTTTTTATCTTAAAAGTTGAGTCGTGTGGTTTTGGGGTGCCGTGAGGCGGGGAAAATCGAGGAGCCGGATTCTTTGTCTTTCTTTGTTTTGGATTTATGGACCCTTAAGACGCGCGTTCCGGTTTATTAGCGTCGGTCATTACATTATGGAGTAAGAGTCTGTTAAAAACAGTGACAATAATTATGAAGCAATGGAACACGTTTCGTTTTAATGTACTTTTGATAACCATACGGTTTTTCTGAACATTTCGATGATCTCCGTTCGAGCGAATCATTTATGATCTACCAGGTTCTCGGCAAAGTTAAATTAAATAATAAATTGAGCATTGTATCCATTTAAAACGGTATTATAATATTTGTTGATCAAATAAACGAATTGAAGTTATCTCATTATCAAATAAGCTCTTTTTTCTATTCTTATTAGGTAAACTAAAAGGGTGTGAAATCAGATAGAAATGAACATTGAAAATATAAGATTCAGTCGTAGTAAAGAAATAATGTAGACTTATTATTTGTGAATGTAAACGTCGTACGATAGTGTGACTGATTGTAGAGACAATGCAGTGCAAAGATGAATTTGACGGTGGATTTCTGGAAGATTAAAAAAAAGATGTTATAGTTATTGTAATACAATCATTGTGATAAATTTTTTGCAAAAAAAAATGAAGAGAGTCTGACTTAAAGATTATGTGTTTCGTATTGAACGTTTATTATACCAACCGGCATATTGCTGTCACTCTTACATATGCAATGCTATAAGAATTTATCGTGTTTCGAACTCAATAAAGTATTGGCACGTGAGTCCAAGTCTTGACCTTCCGAACTATACTAGCAGACATTTTTGTAACTAAACTGGTTGACTATAAACTTTCAATATCAACATCATACTACATACACCTAGTGATCAAAATTACTTAAAGCCAGATCTACACTAATGCTCACGAATTGCGTAGTTTGCAATATAATGAAGCTGAAACTAGCAGACTAACCGTAGCAGCGGAAACATAAAATACAGAATTCCAATTGAGCTACCCTTGAAAATAGACTAGGTACCCCTTCATTGGTCTATTTTGAAGGGTACCTAAATTAGAATTTGGTATTTTACGTTTCCGCTGTTATGGTTGGTCCCTCAACACGGTTGGACAACGTATCGACGTTTCGGTGAGTGTACCTACAGTTGCCACGCGGAACAGTACATAAGTACGGGCTCGTTTATATTACACGCCTCGCTCGCAGGAAACGCCGGCGACGCGTGAATAGTTAAAAAGTGTCGCGCGCCCGTACAGATGAACCGACGTATAGTAGGTGTCTATAAAAGATTAGGTCCGCGTAACATCAGCAAAACGCTGCTACGCGATCGTAAAAGCACAGGCCGCAGCCGCGAGGAACTAGGGCTTCCGCAAGACCCAAGACAATCTTGATCTTGGTCTCGTCTTGTCTCATGAACCAAGACCAATATAAAGGCAAGATATGCGAGACCATCAGAATTGCCAAAAAAGTATACTTTTACGGTAATGACCGGTCATTACCATAATTCATTTTTTAAATTTTTTAAAAAATCTTACTTAAATTTACATGTGTTTTCTAAAAATGATGAGGCACGAGTACGATTTCTGTGGCGCCGCGATTTGATGATGGGATTGTGTAGTACAGTAAAAAATAAGAAATTTTTACTATAGGAACCATATCGCAAGTTGCGATTTCGACTTTCGATACGCGATATCTCGTAAACTAAGCGAGATATTGATTTTTTTACAAAAATAAAAAGTGTTTTATTTTGCATTTTCTACGCGAATACACTTATTTCGCGGCGCCACAGAAATCGTACTCTCCCCAATGATAATAAAGCTGGACCAAAAAGTTTCCAGCTAGACTAAACATCGAATTACGTCGAAAAAATAATTGTAAAATTATAAACACTCAACTTTGAAAATCATACTTCACCCACCGAAATATCCCGTTTTTCGTTAAATGACTCGTGTATATATTATGCAGTGAAATTATTGAATTTACTGTGTATACATTATTATTGTGTCACTTGCATTATTTATTATATTATATAATTACATTATATATATATATATATATATATATTACCTTATTAAAAACTACCCTATTTAAGTTTTAAGTGCAAGAAACATAATCTCCTTATTTCTTACTCTGTCGTTGATCGCTTATTGCTCAGTATAATACTTCTTTACTCGACGAGTGACTACATTACACTGTTAGGGTTAGCTTAGTCAGCTGAGTGAGTCAGTGGTCAGTGACCTAGCTGAGGTGCGCACTCTATACTGCGCAATGAGCTGCGCACCTTACCAGATTCTCTGTTAACAGTGTAAAATAAGTCATTTGTCGAGTGAACACGTATTATACGGAGCAGTGGGCAATCAACATCAGAGTAAGAAACAAGGCGATTATGTTTCGTGAGTTGACTTATCTTACACTTGAATCATAAATAGAGCAGTTTTTAATAACGTATATAATATAATAAAGTAATAAGTTGTAATTTACTGTCTTTATATTTGGTTATTTTATTACATAATATACTCATAAAAAAATCAATCAACATTGACAAATAGTTAACAACCAATGTAACATGATTTACAACACTTGAAACTTAAACAGAGTAGTTTTTAATAACGTATATGGGTTATTACACAAAAACTGCGATATTTCATGAAACCTATGTTTATGAATAACGCATTTCGTGAAACGATCCATATACAGACTTAATTCGGAAAGCAGCGCTGATTTGCTCCTCAAATTTCGAGTGCTTAGAGTAGGATAAAGTGCACTTTCTAAAATGACAAAAGATTTTCTCTGTCCCAGTAAAGCGATTATTTTTAGCAGCGTCTGACATAGTCACAAATAAAAGGCGTTTATTAGATTATGAGTCAAATCTTATGATGTTATGTATAAATTTGTGTATGAAAAGAAAATTTCTCATAAACCGCTGATTTGCAGAATTCCTTAGTAGAATCAAATTTTTTTTTTTATAATTCAATTGTATTTTTCACTAATTATATAGTAATAATGCATCACGAAGAATTTTTTTATTCATTGAATTTTATTTGCTGTTAAATATATATAATCGATAAAATTGTAAAAGGTGTTAAAATCACGCATTTATAAACGTAGTAAATGGATAACTGCGAATTTGATTTGTGTTTAATTTAAAATAAACTCGTTTGCTTAATTATACATATCTTATCTCATCAAATGCCCCCCATTTTATTGAAAATACTTTAATGTAGTTTTGTTCAGTCCAGGTGCATATATTTGAAAGTACTTAATACTTATCAATAATTTTTTGAGGGAAAGTCAAAACTATCCAAGACAATGCCAAGATTCCTTATACAAGACCAAGATGATATTTAAAATTTTTATTTTTTCCAACACTAAGACGATATTCTTCAAAATATCGTATTGTCTCATCTTGTGGTAGCCCTAAGGAACGCGTGATCGCTATACGACGATACGTCGACGTCGCGCGGAAAAATGTGCCGTTAGCAGTAGTTATGGGTAATTGATAGATACGCTTATGGACTGTACGTATAGGGTCGCTTTGGGTGATTTTTAGTACATTTGAAAGATTGAGCGATAAATCTTCGAAACATTTTTGCCATTTACCTGTAAAAATGACGAGCAATATTTAAACTTAGGCCGAATTGATATTGTGTTTGATCTCGACCGAGACGGCACTGATTTAGATACTATCGAGTTCTAATCTACATACTGTTTTATCTTGATGGGTTGAACACTATAATAGGCACATCCGAGATTTGAAAGACGGTGCGTGAAAGATCATCCTCATGGAGGCTCGAGAACCTACATACACTCAACGTAAAATAAATTGGTTATCAAAGCCCAAGGCTCAAATTGACTTTATCGATTTTCATGTATATTCATCAATGTCAGTGTCAATGCGTTCACGTATATCATATTGATTTCACCCACTTTGCACTTTAGCACACAGACGCAGGCGGCCTGGTTTGATAGACATTTTTGACCCTCGAGATCGATTAAACCGGATAAAACCGTCAGTTGTCGGTACACCGTAACCTACGTACGTACTCTCCACACTTCACTGTGTACGGTATATTTATTCATGTGCATAATAACTCAAGAGTCAACTAATTTTGCTCCTACATGTATAAAATTCAATCAACCCCCGCATTTATACAAACCAAATTTGCTAATAATCAGCCTCCGTCACCATACTGATCCCTCCGAACGGACGCTGCTCTCCCCGAAAAAGTCCCCCCGCCCCCCTATTTATCCGCCCGCCTTTTTCAATCCGCACATCAACTCACTTCCATCGTACAACCAACCCCCGCTGCTCACTACGACACGCTACGCACACAAAATGTATGCTCGGGCGTACACATGTATACACGCATTATAACAACACACGCAGAGAGAGAGGATATCCACGCGGATTTCGAGCTCGAGCGCGCATCTGCTTTCCCGCACCGCACTATAATGTATATGTATATATACATATACCCGGGGGGGATAATACGATCAGTGAAAGCCAGCAGCGGTACGTACAGCATCCATAGCGGCACGGATGGAGCGAGCGAACAAGAGAACAAGTATAGGTATGCGGGGAGAGGAGGAGGAAGAGAGCTCGTGAAGTGTATGAGCAAGCTGATTTATACAGATTTACTGATGTCGCTGCTTTGAACTCTCTCCCCTCTCGCCTCTTTATCTCCGTGTTCGGGCTCGCGCTTTGACTTCGTGGAAGTTGGCAATTGGCGCGTTTGGTATTATAATAGCGGGCTACGTGTGTACGGTGTGTACACGTATATGATACGTGTGAACCAAAGGATGCGAGAGAGTATGTATAGACGTGTGGAATTGGATTGTCGAGCGATGATTGGGGCTCTTTTTGGGGGTCGGTGATCGTTGTCATAATATGTGGTTTGCTAAAATAGTATCTTACCGAGTCACGCATTATATGACTTTTTGGTGGGGGTATGAACAAATCTTTATAATTCGATCAATTTTTCAACAATCAAGCTTGAATTTTCATAAACTTGCTTTTCTGTCTGTCATTGGCTGGATGGTCGGAAGCTTACTCTCGATTATTAACCAACTTCTAGATTTGCTGGAATTATTTTTTCCTTACAGAAGTGCGTGGCAACATAATGTTGTGTACACATTAATTACTGAGTACTCAAATCATATTTCATGGCATAAATTAATACTTGCAAATTGAAAACCTTAGAATTTGAATACAGATGAGGTTATAGGTCGCTTTGAACTTTCTGCCTGTCGAGGGCGCGTCTTACTCTACTTGACTGTTTCTACTTAGTCTTGCATATGCAGGTATCCAGGTATCCTGCAGAACTAAGTAGAAACAGTCGATTGAGGTAAGACGAACCTTTGACGAGCGAATAGAGCGGAGTCAGCGGAGATATTAAAGTTATCTAACCGAATCTCTATTCGTATTATTTCAATGTGCAAGTGCTTTATGAAAAAAGGAAATTCGTAGCAAATGTTAAAAATGTATTTTACCGTCAATTAGAACTTCTGTCAGGAAAAAATTTCTCAGATAACCTAGTTGTAAGTTTATCATAGAGTTTTTACTCACAGAGCTTTAGCGATACGAAAAAATATTAAATTTCACTTGCTTGGATAATAAAATTAATACAAGCGCCTTTTCGTTTTATCTGTTTTTATGAATTCTATGAATATTCTTAATGTATAGATAAATATTTTTTTACTTTTTAAGTAAAGATAGTAACAATTTATTTAATTTCTCTTGTAACGATCGTGCCTATATAGTAAGCGATAATATAGTCGACTGCATTGATCGACTCGTTAGTTGCCTTTTAGCGTATTTTCATGATTACCGGGTAGTTGAGAGCCACTGTTTCAGCTATGCTGAGCATCTGGAGCGTAGAAGACACTTACAGAAATTGAGAAATAATGCACACAAAACACGCTATCAAAATGTTATCTTTTTCTTTATTGCGTTATTGCTTCTCGAATTATTCATTTAAAATTGTTTATCATCGCTATTACAGTGGAAGATTCACAACGTAGATTATCACGAGTTGTTTGAGTATTATGTGTTTTTAAAGTAATTTTCTCAACTCTGATTACGATGATGATGATGATGATGATGTCATAAAAAAGTTGTTATCGAATTTAAAATAATTCATAATTCGATTAAATAAAATAAAAATAATGGGCTGACAGTGACAAAACACCCTTGCAAAATGTCCACTGCAGCTATACAGAAAGCAACTGACACGTGTGTGATAAGCCAAACATTTCGTTCATTACATCAAAACATTTGCACCGTACCTATAGCTTACTACGAGCACGCAGTATATATGATATACTGCAGGAATGCGAAATTATTCCGAATACGTATATTAAATAGATGGCGGACTTTACGAAGGACTAGCAAACGAGTAGCGGCTCAAACGTTCAGGCACGTCTCCGTGAACGCCGAACAAACGTTCCGCAAGGATTATTTTGCAAACGTGCTCGTGCGCGACGTTATGTTTTCGTTTGACGTCACTTGTAACCTCATTACCGGCGCGGAATAACACTCGATACTCCCGAACAAATCCAGTGTGGTGACGCCGGAAGAGAATCCACCACGGTGACATTATATTATTATTATTACTATTATCTTGTATTATTTACTCGCACTTAACACGAAAAACAACCAATCTCCTATTCATCATTATTGTCGTAGTTATTGTCACGAGGATTTTAACGTTTTCTTGCAAGGAATCCTATTTTATTTATTTATTTTTTTTTCAATCGAATCCACATTCTGGCCATGGATTGAAAATCACTCGTTCACTCAGTTTCGGCGAAAAACGCGTACGGGCCAACAAAAAAAAAAATAAGCATCACCAAATCAATCGTCGCGGTGCCCAATCGCTCGTTTCCACCGAGACCCGCTTCCCTTTGATCCCCGCGAGCTCCCGGCCTCGATCTCTCATCTGTCTCGAGGCTGTGGACTAACGGGATACAGCCCGCTCTGCTGTGTTGCAGCTCGCGAGGAGGCCATATGTATTTGTATGACGCCAGGAGAAAAAGATAATTATTACTTATTCAGTAGCTGCGGGTGCACGGCTGGCGAAAAGGGACCGTCCGTTGTGCGAGAGCCGCGTCGGCGTGCATCTGCAGGCGAGTGGCGAGCGGCAGCTGACAGAGCTGCGTGGCGCGCGAGTGCGATGACGTTTGGGTGAATAAGCGACGATGGCCGCGGTGACTCTGTGTGTGTGCGTGTGTGAGTGTGTATGAGAGGCGCGCGCGGCAGTTCTGGTATATGTAACTACTGTTAGTTTCGAGTAATGCCCTTCGTCGCGCATTGTGTTCGGGAGAAATATGGCTCGCGGGGTGTTTGAAATGCGGTACTAATGGTTTCCGAATCATGTCGAATTAGGACTGCTGCTGCTGCTGCTGCTGCTGCTGCTGCCGGGCTGGATTGAAATGTTCTGCATTTTGTTTTCAATGGTTGGTTATTTATGAGTTTGAATACAATTTTTTTTCATCGCAGAAGTCGCCTGTTTTAATATATTTCATGACAAAGCATTATATGGTGAAATACGTCGTTTGGAAAAGAATTTATGTTTGTACTACGTGTCTATGCACGCACCTTTGTAACCAGTCATATCTTTGAATTCCTTTGACCACCTTAGATGATTCAGGGTTTGACAATTTTTTGTTTCGGGGGGGATGAAGAGTTGAGAAAATTTTAGTAAAATATAGTTCAAGAAAGCTGAATACCAATGAATTGGCAGTCTTGTTTTAATTTTGTCGCTATTGTTGACTCATAGTAAAACTTTTATGAAAGACAATAAATAATGTAAGTTGATAGAACTAGGTAAGATGTTTTAATTACTTATTTTTGTAAATTATGCAATTAAACTGAACAATATCAATAGTCGTAATGGTAAAATTCTAAATATATTGATGCCTATTTTACCACAACAAGCAGCATTATCATAAGTCGATTTATAAGTGAGGTCAAGGTTTCCCAGCTATGTTAATAGTTGTTCACTTTCTATTTAAAATACAAACCATTTCAATGAATTATTTACTTTTGTTTAGTAAATTCGTATCTTCTGGTGGGAAGGTTGTGTGATTAATAAAGCGTTCGATGCAGTATAGTTTTTCCACCAATCAACTGAGTTGAACTATTGACTATTGTGTTAAAAGTTTAATCAAACTCGAGTATTTTTTTCGATGCAAGATCAGTTTTAAATTTCTACGTAGCATCATACGTTCCTACAGTATGCCAATAAAAGCGACAATATTTAACTTAAAATCCCCATCACCATTGCAACATATTTATTATACACCCAAAAAGCCTCGTCTGTCGATCTACCACCTATAGTCCCGGCGCGACAGCACGTCACATACGAAGATACGAGGCAACTTCGAAGTTTGATGAAATCGACGATGGACAATCAATTATAAAAGTATTATAATGCATACATTGTAGAGACTGAAAAACAAAATATTCCTGACGTACAGTATAAGAGTTCACTGCGTCTTGCCCAACATGCAGAGAGCCCGAAATGAATTCGAACAGGTAATAAGTACGAGTAAATCCTCGAGCGGCCTGTGCAAAAGTTTCATTCAGGTATAAGGCTCCCGTTATTAGCTCTCGGGCGAGTGCAAATAACGCATCAGCGCGCGGAGCCGAGACAATGGAGGTGCGTCTCTTGAAGGGCGGAGGCGCGGGGGACACACGAGAGATCTGTGTCATCGCAGGCGCGCTGGCCAATTTCGACGAGGTCACTTTGCAAAAGTAGACTGTCGGTGAGGGGAAGGGGGGGGGGGAGTTGGCTACTTTACTCGTTAAAGTGCACGCGTAAATAATCAAGTGGCGCCGCATCGCCGCGCGCAACCGAGCGCCTCTTATTGTCATATTTTAAGATTTTTTTTTTTTTTAATTCATCGTTCGGCGCTACTGTCGCTTGATTCACTTTTTGCGCGGATCTGAGTCGTTAAATGGTTATTTCGATGAGCTCATCGATGGAATAGAGTCTTTGAAAAATATCCGAATCACCGCGCATGAGAATTGATTTAACCCCTGATTCCGCGGCAAGGAAAAAATAAAAGGATTACAGTAGTTCTTGCCGCGAAACTGTCAGTAATTTTGACACAATGTGCAAGTACAGAAATGCTCACGGTTAAACCATGGTGAAATCTGCCAGGAAAAAGTAGAAAATTGCGTCCCTACTTTATCTCCAAATGAATAACGCCATCATTCGGTCGACTTTACGCCGGCATCGACCGAAAATCACATCATATCGCACGCTCGATCGTTATCATTTAACACACCACCAATATCCCGGCCCGCAATTCCAAAAAAAAAAAAAATATCCGCCAACGATTAACCGCCCGTGTATGCGCTGTGCGTTGCAGGATACTATCAGCCGGCTGGTCCGCTGATACAGCATCCGCCGATGACGCTGCCTTCGGTGAAGGGTCCGCCGCCGGACCCAACGCCCACGCCGCCACAGAACTCCGCGGGCTCGGACGACCTCGTGGCGACCTCCAGCACGTCCGGCGGCACGAGTAGCACAGGTGAGTTGTACATACATCGTCGCCGTCGTCGTAGTCGCATAGTCGTGGCTCTGCATATTTTTTTTTTTTTTTTTTTTTTTTCGTCTTTATTAAAACGATTTGTCCTACTGACGCGCTCGAGCGCATTCTTCGCGCGTCGTCGTTCGAGCGCACGCACACTGTGGGAATAATTATCGCTCGTGCGCGCGTTTTCGGTTCTCGGAACGACAAGAAAGCGCTTCGTACGATCGAAAACCCGACAAATATACCTACAATGTATATCACACTGATAGCGACCCGAGCAGTCTGTCGCGGTGCGCGTAGAGATTTGGACGGTAGTCGAAGCTTACACATATCATATACCATGCAAGAGAACTGTACCGTCGTTTATCAATAATAACTTTGCGCACAAATATTGTATGCTTAATATACATATGCACGTACGTATATATAATAAACAAGACGCGCGTACGCTGCGCAGGTGGTGGCTTCTATCGGACGTACTGCCCGCAATACTATCCGACGCCGCCGCAGTACCAGGACCTCTGCTATCCGCCCTCGTACTCGCACTCTCACCCGCACCCGCCGCCTTACTACCACAAGTACGCGCCCGCTCCCTATCGCAGGTAAGTTTGTAATTATGTTACCTATGTATGTATAATAATATAGTTGTTGTTATCTTTCATTCATGTTGGTTGTACTTTATACCTATACCTTTTATTATTATTATTATTATTATTATTATTATTATTATTATTATTAGTATATGGATTATGCTTTTGAAACCAATAAACCACCTACCTCCACATGTGTTTTGATTTTCTCTCTGATCTTCCTTTCCCGAATCCCTCAACTCCTCCTCCCCCTCTCGGTGGAATAATTGTCGACGGAGTGTCTCTCCCACCTCGTCCCGCGGACGATTTATCCAGCACCATCAGGTATCGAGCCGTCCTGATTCTATAAAATACCCTCTGTGCACCTCTCTAAATGTAAACAATGTAAGCGAGAGAGAGAGAGAAAAAAAAAACCAACGCTGATCTGTCCGAACAGGCAGTACTACGGTTACCAGGAGTCAGGAGTGGGCGGCGGCCCAGCCGGTTCCGGGGCGGGTCCCGGGGTCGTCGAGTACCAGCCGCCGCCCGGCGAGTATCTGCCCTACTACGGTGGCTACCCGCCCCCGCCGCCCCAGCCGCCGCCAAATTCCGCATACTTGCACTCACAGGGACGACCCTTTGTAGAACGTAAGTGTCGTTTGTCGGTCTGTTTGTTCTTTTCTTCCATTCTTCCACCAACAAAAAAAAAAACAACGAAAACAATCTA
>JAPYYV010014683.1:0-10644 GCA_030522625.1 Copidosoma aretas
CCCACCGGCCGACGCCCCGGGCGCTCATCGCACCGTCAGCCGGGACGATCCCCGAACGCGCCGGACGAGGGTCGTCGAGACGCCGACGGCCCGCTCGAGGAGCAGTACCGCCGGTACCGTCGTCGGGGCGAGGGGGCGGGTTAGCAGCTGCGAGAGGAACCGCCGGACCGGGCGCGAGGACGGGGCCGTCGCGGGTGCGGTGAGTACCCGGGGAATGCTCGATCGGGGAGGTCTATATACCGGGGTTCCGAATCATTCCATTTGATCACAGTTCGATCACAGTCGATCGTTTCGATCATTCGTACTTCGGTTGATAACTGAATTCAATCATGCAGGGATGAAAATCAACGTATGTATGGGTGCATCGCAGCTGAGACGGAGCATCTTTAATTTGATTCGATTGAAAAAAGTTTCGATCCGGGATCGAGCTTATTTGTTGATCGTAAGACGAATCGATTGCGATGTTCTGAATGGAATGTTGATTGTTTTCGAACCCTGATGCGGAAGACGCACTGTTCTTCAAGTTTCAAGCAAAAAGGCGAATGAGCAAAGATTGTTGTTTATGTTGTACTTTGCAAAGCAATCATTGTTTGGTTTGAAGTTAACGATCACGAATATTTTTATCGATGCGCTCGTAAACTATAAGCTCCATAAAGATTGAAATAGTGAAACTACATACTTAATGATATTGGATTGTTTTTTTTATAAATTTGGTTTTTATTTTAACTCTGCATCAATAATTTTACCGGAAGAGTCGATTGTCTGCCATACTTAGTAGAGACAGCCAAGTAAGGTAAGACGAGTCTCTGACGGGCGAGGAAACCACAAGTAGAAACAGTCAAGTTCAGTAAGACAAGGCGTATTTCAAATCAATGACTTACAACTTCCATATAATTAGTAAAAACAGAAAAAAAGTAAAATAACTTTCACTAAATTGCATCGTCATCCATAGTAAGAATCTCTGTAAAACAAAAAATATACATTTTCAGCTGAGTAGAATAAGATCAAAGATCGATCACAAGATTTTGCTCATCCTCTTACGGACAGAAAATCCAATTGACAGTATACGAGTTGGATAGAAGCGTATTCAAATTCGTTCAGTTTTCATCCGACGAATGCATCCTTACGGTGAAAAATACCTTGGTTGATTACTTGTCAGTTTGTTGATATAAAAAAATCATCACGTAGGATCAACGGCCACAATTTTTCGTTTTCACGATCCAACCATACCACGGATAGCTCGATCCCATTCGTTCCAAATCATTTCACACGTTCGCAGTTTACTGCTTCAGGAAGCATCGACCGAAGGCTTATCCCATAAGCAGGGAAGGGAGTCAAGCCGGCGTCGTCGATTTTCCCAATAGAAAATTTTCGGAAAAATCTCACCACGATTCCAGCCGAAGAATTGCACAAAGACGACGTGCAGCCGAAAATGCCCCGATAACACGCGCAGCGCAGGGGGTTGCTTTGTGGGACGTTGTCAGGAGCACCGAGCGCCGAAAGTGGGTCACGAGAAGCCGCTGATCCACGGTTACTTTTTATCTTTACGTCGGAGGGGTCGCCAGTAGTGCGGTCTTTTGACAGATCGCTTTACTTATAGGAAAAGGCGATGCGAGGCTTCAAAATGATCTGGTGGTGGAAATCGTGGAATTAGTACATTACGCCACTAGGGCAGAAAGTAAAAAATTGAGCGCCCGAAGGGCGCGCTTGTTTTACTTTTGTGCCCGAGTCTCGTATATTATTTTTGTTGCCAAGGGCGCAAAGTGCAATTTTGCGCCCGTGGGCACACTTTCGGCCCTCCGGGCGAAAAATTTTTTTCTGCCCTAGGGCGCAAAGTACTTTCAAGGACCCAAAGTGCGGCCAGAGGGCGAAAAGGCTCTGCTGCACTTTGGGCCCTAGGTAAGAAATAGTAGATTACGTACGAGTTTGGAAAGGCTTGTATTTACGAACCGACGTAACGAGGTCCGTAAAAAAGCCTTTACAATCGAGTTGCGGAATCTATTTTTCCACCTAAGAGCCAAAATCAAGCGGCGAAGGTGCTCTTTTGAGGTTAGAAGGTGGAAAAAGAGTTTTTTGGAGTCGGAAATTTTTTTGGATTACTTTTTTACAGGGAGGACTGAAATGTTGCGTCGAAGGTTGGGCCACTATGATTCTTTTCACAATAGTGGTGTTGTCATTTTTTTTTTTTTTTTATTATTCTTTTTCATCCTCACGAAGTCGAAGGAAATGCTTGATTTTTTGGACGTGGATACAATTATCTTAAATATTTTTCGAGTTTTCGGGGCATGAAAACCATCATTTTATTCAGCTAACACAAAGTATAGTTGGAAGCTGTATTTTTGTATCTACAATTTGTGTTTCCACTCATTAGTCGTTGATTGTTAATTTCTTGCTGTAATGTATAAATAACAACTTTTGTTAGATTCAGGATTTTTTTGTTATTTGGACCGTTAATTATGGTTAAATTTCATACAAGTAGTTTTTTTTCTTTATAGATTCACAACTTTAATCGATCACCTGGAGGCTCAAAATCTAAGCTGTAAAAGTTCGAGCAAAAAACTGACTTTATAAAATATTTTTTAATATCTTCTTTGATTTTTAAAGCCCCAAAAATAAAAATAAAAAATGAAAAAGTCCACGTTTGTGGAAATAAAAAATAAACACTTGTAGCTCTGTCAAAGATATACAAGTCACCCCTCTGAAACAGCACTATGCCCAAAGACACTTTGCCACTCCAACAAGTCGAACCGAAGCAAACGTTCATTGAACCCACTCCACAGTACTCCAAAAGCTGCATCGCCCCGAAATTGCGGTTTTCAGACCCACGACTTGTTAGTTAATACTTACCAAGTTACTTTTGTTAACAACCACGCTATTAAACTTCGCTGTTGGCTCTTCAAAACTCAATTTGCGCGTAACGGCCTCGAAGCGTGCTCGCGGTTTACATTTTTGTGCGACTCGCTTCTGACATTGTCATGTAGTGGTTAGTTGACGCTGTTGCAAGAAAGCCCTTTACAAGTTTGTACACTCGCAACCGTAACTTTCGTCGAGAAATTTTTCTTCGTATCGCTTTGACATGTAAAATTTGAAGAATCGCATTGCGCGATGTATTCCTTTGCATTTCTTGTTCGATGAATACGTCGGAAAACTCCGAGGCTCATCGATCATGTATGTTGCCTCGTGTCTATTGTACAGTCAATCCGTATGAGCCTCTGTCGCGTATAGTAATATCCATGCATACACTTTCCGATTACTTTCGATTCTTTGTATCAGCATCGATCGAAATGTTAATAATTGATCGCCGCATCGCGGATGTAGGTATATCCGTGAACTCGATGGGAAAATTGATTTCAATTCATATTTCTTCAATGAGATCACACTGGCTTTGTTAATCGAGCCGTTAAAATGAGAATTTGATTGTGCCAAGGTGAAAATAATAGATGAGTGAAAAATGGTTATTAAAATTTATGTTGTGATTTTAAATTATAACGGTGTTTCATATGCTTTTTCCGACCAACAACATCAACGCGTTCGTTGAGCGCAAGAAAGCCGCACGTAAAATTATATTCGAAAAATGTCGCACCTCAAAATTAACCGCATATAATTGTGGAATAAAATTTTAGAGTAGGACGGCTTTGAACTCAGACTTTGGATAACGACGTTTTTAAATAAAATTTCAAGATGCGACACAATAAGACTTTGGGGTACGAAGTTATTTAAAAAAATTTTGAGTGAGGTATTTGAAAAAAAATTCCAAGATAGATACTTTTGAAAAAAAATTTGAGGTACGACCTTTTCGAAAAATCTTCGGGGACGACGTCTTTTGAATTGAATTTTGGGATACGAATTTCCGAAACAAATCTTTTTTTTCTTAAGATACGTTTTTGAAAAATGGAATAAAACTTTTTCACCCAACGAACGAACTCACTTTATCTTCACATAGATTTGTGGAATTGCACTTTTAAAAAATACTGATAAAACGATAATCCCTCTTCAGACAGAGCTAGCCGTGGACGATGCAGGCAGCGAGGCCGACAACTGCGCGAGCCACAGAGACGAGTATCGCGCCCTGAAGTCCAGGGACAAGTGGCAGTCGATCGAGGCGAGGAGAGTGGAGATGCTGTTGGGCGCCGGCGACAGCGGCCCGGCAACGGTGGAACGTAGCCCTCGGCGCCGCGACTACGAGGACGCACTGCTCGTCGAGGCTAAGAAGGTCTATGCTTTGCTTGGTCGCGGTTGTCGTTTGAGGGAGTCTAATGAGAGAATGAGGGTGTATTACAATGAAATCCATGCGTTACTTATTTTTTGTAAAAAAAGTATTGTTTCTCGTATCATCTAATATCAAAGTTAACGAGAGAGCTTCCATTTTTTAGAGAAAGCTCTCACGTGCGATTACGAGCATTCGATTAACTTTTCAGCTGATACATTTTTTTTAAAACTTTTATTTAAACAACTATTGGTATTTTGCCTAATATGAAGTAGAACGATGAAGGGAGCATAAAAATTTAAAGGACTGTTTATGACGTATTTGCGTTAAATATATACACGTAATGAATTGAAGTAGTTCAAATCGGATATGGTCAGACATACCTGAATTTGACTACGAACATCGAATAACGAAATTTGTGACTCGATCAGATTAAGCCAACAAAAAATTACCTTAAATAGTTCTATAGAATTAAGTTTGAATAGAAAACAAATTTTTGATTATGCATTCTTTAGGGATGCGCATGAGACTTTTTTTAGACTCGTGAAAAGTATTCTATACCTTCAATGTAAATTGAATAATAGTTATTCTCATTTTACAGTCGCAAGTTTCGTTTATATTTATAGTGTAGTGTGATGGAAATACTGTAAACAGATTGAAAACAAGATGAAAAAAATGTTATTTTCTTAAAGATTTAAACGTTCTTTTTAATACAGATTCAAACGGAGATTTTGGGCTAAGTTGTCTCGTAGTAGCACATAAAAAAAGCCTACGTTCAACCTTCTTCTGATCTATAGGTGTATTCAGTATGTCAGAAGTATTGAAATGAAAACTGAAGTTAAACCCTAGAGATAAAAATCAGCTTTCACTCAAAAGTTACACGGATTTGAAGTGAAGCTTAAAAATGATCGTAAAAGTTTCCTTTTGATTTCTTTTCCTTGACTCCAAATCATTGTAAATTTCAAACAGAATCCTAGGATTATGAAACACTTTTTTAAACCTTCAGAGTTTCGAACTAAAAAAAAAAAAACACCAAGTCCGTCCTGGACGCTATGAAAAAATATTGGACACGAATTTTGTCTTCGTTAAAATTCACAAGAATTGACCATGATACAGCGAGTGACATCATTCCTCATATCGATATACATGAATGTACTACAAATAATCATCGCTGTAGAAAATGATTTTGCAAGCGCACGACTTTTTGAACTTGCCGTAACTTGTATCCTGCCTGCTCTCGTTAGCGTAAAAAAAGCAAAAAAATACGCGTTCAATTTTTTTTTTTTCCCGTTCCACCTCATTCGCTCACGCAAAATTCAATTCAATTGTTCCGGTAACCGGTGATGAAAATAATTTCCTTCAGTTCACCTCGAACCCGGGCCCGGACTACCACGATGTCCCCGCCGAGCATCCGGCCGACGACCCCGCGACAGCCGGGCCGCCGCACGAGGAGGAGGAGGAGGAGGCCTACGTGCGCGAGCTCAGGCTCGTCCGCGGCGAGTTCATCGAGCGCATCTACGAGGGCGCGCGGAATCTGTACCGCCTGCAGCGCCAGATCGACGGCTGGGACTCGTGCCGGGGCCGGCGGCAGCTCATTACCCGCAGCGTGTCGACCATGACCAGCGCGCGGCCGGGCGCCAACGGGACGCAGGTGCAGGCGACGAAATCGCAGCGGTGACGAGTTTTTCGTGGGTTTTTGTACGCTAGGATTTATACGTGTAAGCGTGGTTTTTAGAGGATTTTGCGCGATTTTGAGAGGATGGCTTTTTGGTTTTGTGGCATTAAACGCGAGTGTCTTGTACTTGTGTTGGATCGTGTTGTTTTTACCCCACCCTTGTTTTAATCTTGCATGGTTTTTAAGTGACAACGGGAGTTTGCAGCGAGGAGGGATCAATGTGGCGATTATTTCGATCGCGGCAGTATTATCTATTTCACATTTTTCAAACGCTTCGAAACATTTCGTTCCTTTTTTCTGGAATAATTTACTAGTGTTCTTTTACGCCGGAAATTTTTTACTTTTTTTCAAATTAAAGATGATAAGAGTGGGCGTCGCTAAACTATTTATAACAATGTACAACATTGGTAACCTTCGCTTTGGTCAGTCATAAGTACAGTGTACAATTATTTGAGACTTTCTAATTGGTTGATAAACGCGCATTGTTATTATTTTTCAATACCATTTTCATTCACCACTTATAGTTACTCACAATTTTTTTTCCACCTTGAAGAATCCATCGTCTGAAAAACTAAGTAGAAACAGTCAATCGAAGTAAGACGGACCAATCACAGGCGAATACAGTAAGTAGAAACAGTCGAGGGAGGTAAGACGAGACATCGACGAGCAAAAAATTTAGTAGAAACAGTCATGTTAGGTAAGACAAGCCATCAATTAAAAATAATCTCATCAGAAAAGTCAATCTGCAATTCTCGACATTTGAAAGAAATCGAATGAAATACATGTTTACACTACATTGAGCGATTTTGTCAAAAAAAAATCGTTAACCAATTAACACGTACGCGAGAATCGATCGCAAGATTCTATTACGGACAATGTAAACGCACAAAAGCATATACAAAACATTTCTACCATCACAAGAAATGCATCAGCCTATAACCAAGAAAAAAAAGCCAGCCCCAAAACACTCAAAAAAACTAATCATCCTCTCGTCTTCCCCTCAAACTAGCTTGCTCGTAAACCAGCATCATCCCATTCTATTACGATCCCCATCACCCGAAACTCCAATTCCCCGCTGTACCGGCTATACCACGTCTCTACTGTCAAAACGCGCAATTTCCAAACTTACTCGCCCCCTAAATTCACATCCCCACGTAACAAACACCGCGAGCCGCCCCCCCCCCCCCCCAACCTACGCCCCCGCAACAGTAGCAGCAGCGGCCGCAAAACAATAGTTCCGCCAACGAGATCAGCTTGCGCGCACGATGGTTATACAACTTCGCGATCGGAGTGGCTATTACACGGCCGGGAGAATATTAATACGAAGGTTGTACGTATCATCAAAGCCGGCAAAGGAGCGAACTTCCGAGTTGGCCGTATTGCGAGCGAAACTCGCTCCGACCGTGGGACAAGTATACGCCTTGGGTCCGCGTTATTGAATAATGAGGGAATCTGGGGGGGTTAAGTAGGTTTCGCGTGATGCCTGATGCTTGCGCAAGTGCTCGTGGCAGGCTCGTTTTCGCAGCTGGGCGATGCTCTGGTGGTGGATTGGTACAAGATTGGATCCTTTGGTGCTCGCTCGATGATGACGATGATGTAATGAGGTTCGGTGTCGGGACGAAAACTATGATGGCACGCGCGTTGTACCTACATTCGAAATCGAATAAAAGACGAAGTTGGGATTATGAAAAATATTCACCGCTCGTTCATGGCTTATCTTCCGTTCCCGATATGGTACGAATCTCTTCTCGAATGTTGGAAGGAAGATAAATTCCTTTGCATTACTCGGGACTAACTGTTGGGTGAATATCTAAAAATATTATACGTTTATGAGTCAAAAAGTGTCAAGCCTTGTCATCATTTGTCGCGTCTCGGCAACGATTGATCGTCACTCGTGATTTTTCTTGATCAGCCGTCACCCAATTTCATCATCGCCCGTCATTTTCCTCGACTCATAATTCATCATGATAAGCTTCGTTAGATTTCCCACGCTATCTGTACAGACTTTTCTGGATCCCATCGGAATTTCCAAATCCTTGTCGCGCGCTCTCTGTGATTCAAAAGTTGTTTTTTTTTTTTTTTTTTTTTTCATAATCATCGTGAAAAAAATCATCGAGCAAACTCCCCTTGACCAGACGAGGCCAAAACCGCGGGGATAAAAAAAGAAAGAAAAAAGTCATCAAACTCGCAAACACGATCGCAAGCTGCGCAAGGCTGCACCGCTGACAATCGCGCCCGCCGATAATGGCTCCCACTCGGCGCGCGATCGACGGCGGCGGCTGATTCGCGACGCGCGCACAACGGCCCCGCGGCCGTCCATGCTCGCGTTCATTTGCAACCGCGTGTATACGTTGTATGCGCGCGAGCCGAGCGACGAAAGGAAACAGAGCGTTGCGCGATACGTATGGAACGTTGAGGGGGGATATTACACGCAGCGCGTGAATAAGCGAGAGAGAGAGATCGGGGGCTATTGTGCGGGCAATAACGGCACTACTGCGGGGCTCATAGTGCGCCTCGCTCTGGAGTGCCCCGTTGAGCGGTCGCGAGCTGCTCTTGGACTTTTTTGCGAAAGAGTTTTGGAGAGGTGCGGTTTGAATGGATAGTAGCAGGACATTCGGCGAATTTCATACGTACGGGCTTATCGAGTTACTGGGTCGTATCCGAATCATTTGATTGAAAAGCTGCTCCTGCGTTGGCACGTCCCGAGCTCGTGTCAAAAGTATTAATTCAATCGTCAGAGTCGATTTTTATTCGGTTAATGCTGATGAAAATTAGACAGAACTATTTAAAAGATGAAGTAGATGCTGCGATTTTCGAAAGGAGCAACGAAGTACCATGATAGTTATGGGGAACTGATTACTATTTGATTACTATTTCTGCATTACTGACGAATGAGCTTGGGAGAGTATTACTCTAGCGAACATTATGTAAAGTATCATCATTAATATTTTTCGGATCATAAAAAGGCTTCCATTTTTTGAGGAATAATAATCGGAGGCGATTTTATGAGGCTAATGTTTGTTCTCGCACGCAACAGTAGTGGTAAATCGAATTTTGTTCGAAAACAATACAAATTAGTAGAATCAACGTCGTTGAATGATTATTAAATTTAGATTTCATCAATTAAATTGCGTTCGATTGAAAACACCTGTCACTGCATCAGATACCATTGAACTTTCAAACTCCCGTAAACTCGGGATAAAACGATCAAAAAGGTAAACAGCGGGTAAATATATTCTTCACAACAGCTTAAGCGGACGTGATTCACGTTCCGCTCGAAAAACCGAGCCAAGGGCAAAGAGGCAGTACAGGAGAATAAGTCCTGCAAATGAGGCGTTATAAATGCAGGAGCCTAGGCACATTCGCACGTATAGGCGGGGGGGGGGGGGGGGGGGAGGGGGGCCCGGGGGGGGTAAAAGGGGGGAAACCGGGGGGGCCCGCCCAGCGGGGGGGGGGGGGTTTTTTTCCCCCCGCGTGATGGCGACGATTTTTGCCTACTCGAGAGTTGACGGCTGAATTTGTCCGTGGACTTTCGGGAAATTGATTTTAAAATACTACGCGTGCCACTTGTCGAATAGCAGTATAAAGGGGAGCTGCAGGAGCTTTTATCTTCTTTTTTTTTTGTTTTTAAGAAGTACAGAGTTCGGATCTCGATTTCTACTTGGGCCCAATACGCGTGAAAACAATGTAACAGAGCTTTTTGAAGCTCGCGTAACAAACAATACATCATGAAAAAAAGACAAATATCAAAAGCATTGGAAAATCACGATAAAGTGAAAATGGCCTTTCGCGGAAAGATTCCCAACTGCGAGACTCGACGATTAGTTCAAGCTTTTAGCTTTGTTATAAATTACGCGAGACTCAAAAACTTGACCATCACGCGGAATAATGTATCCCGAAGTGGTGCATTGTTAACTAAGCCGTGACAAAAATAGCACGCCTCAATCGTAGATCCTTAACTCGTAGCCGTGCAGTACCATTATCAAGAGCCAATAGAACATGAAAACAATGTGCCTTTGCGAACAATAACATCCGAATGATTCAACACTTTCCTCTCTTCAACCAACCATGTATACCTAGAATCTGCACCAGATCGATTAATCCGCAACGTGCACGCCGCGCGTACGAGACCCTATGGCAGACGTTCTTCATCTACTCATCGGAACTTTGGTAGTTTTAACCAGAGCCGGCGATTTCAACGAAGCGTCGCCGGTGATGTAGTCTTGTCGCGCGCGTATCCTCGACCAAATGAGACCAGGGTTCTTATACCCCGCGTTTATTCGGCAAAGGCGCTTCCGTTCGACCGGTGGCTCTTGGTACATCGTGCCCCGTCGCGGTCGTTGCGAGTCTCGGCTTTGCGTCGTCGATCGATGATTCCCTGATCACAATGAGCAACAACCATCCGACGAACCTGCAGGGTACAGCTTTTTCGCGTGTGCATCATCAAAATCCAAACACAGAGTACAACCCGCGCGCTGTCCTGCATCAGCGCGTCGTCCAGCCCGAGCGTACGTACCGCCGACGCGAGCAAAAGCGGACGCCGCGCCGGGGGAGGGGGACGAAAGGGGGGCACGGGTGTGCAATGCGCGCGCGTCACCGAACCGCGGTCGTGGGAAGAGACAGGCCGGAGGACGGTTCACTCGTGCGCGCGAGGGTCGGTCCGTTTTGGAGCCGAAAGGGGAGACCTGCTGACCGTACGGATTATTACCGGGTGCGCGTGTACATATTTGAATGCCAAAGGAATCGGGGGATCAAGGAGGCG
>JAPYYV010014686.1:0-10165 GCA_030522625.1 Copidosoma aretas
GAGTATAATATTCAAGTATTCTTTTCGCATTATCAGGACGCCTGGCTGACTTTCGAACGTTTTGAGTCAAATTTCACAAATTTCTTGGTAATATGTGATCTTTAGAAATTTATGGTAATGTTTTCGGATGCTTAATAGTCATCAAAGATGAGTAGTGATGTGTAGAATATAATATCTAAGCATTTTTATCGCATTATCAGGGGGCCTGGCTGACTTCCGAACGTTTTAAGTCAAATTTCACAAATTTCTTGGTGATATTTGATTTTTACAAATTTCGAGTAATGTTTCCGTAAGCCAAAAAGTGGTCAGACATAAGTGGTGATGTGTAGAGTATAATATTCAAGTATTTTTATTGCATTATCAGGGGGCCTGGCTGACTTATGATCGTTTTAAGTCGAATTTCACAAATTTCTTGGTAATTTTTAATTGTTAGAAATTTATGGTTATGTTTTTGGAACCCAAAAAGTGATCAGACATAAGTGGTGATGTGTAAAGTATAATATTTAAGTATTTTAGTCGCATTATAGGGGGCCTGGCTGACTTACAAACGTTTTAAGTCAAATTTCTCAAATTTCTTGGTAATTTTGAATTTTTTGAAATATATGGTAATGTTTCCGGATGCTTAAAAGTGATCGGACATTAGTAGCGATGTGTAGAGTATAATATTTAAGTATTTTTATTGCATTATCATGGGGCCTGGCTGACTTATGATCGTTTTGGTTCAAATTTCACAAATTTCTTGGTAATTTTTGTTTTTTAGAAATTTATGGTAATGTTTCTTGATACTTAAAAGTGGTCGGACATGAGTGGTGATGTGTAGAGTATAATATTTAAGTATTTTTATCGCATTATCAGGGGGCCTGGCTGACTTATTTCCAATTTAAGTCGCATTTTAGTGGTTTTCGTGATATTTATAGTTAATTGAGGTTATGTACCTGGTCAACAGATACTGATAAAACCGTCGTTGTAACTTCTCAAATTTACGTATGTACAATATATATGCTATTACTAGAGCTGAAGAACTTTAAATTCTTATATTTTTGCATCTAAATCAATTTAACCTTAAATAGTTTATATCGCCTAAACGGTTGTTAATAGCGCTCTGAAACTCTCTATGCTTGTTATTATGACGGTTTGAATCTTTAAAAGTATTTATATATGAAATTAAAACAAATAATTTTTTTTCAAATTTCATTGCACGCTACGAACGAACTTCACAGTCATATAATTTTTGCATAGTGTACAAAAACTGTAGATAACACAAGTCTCGGTAAAAAAGTTATAAATAATATTAATGAACCAAAAAAAAATTAAGAATAACGATGAGTTGGATATGTGTATTTCGTATTAGACGAAACTTTTTTTACAAAAATAGGATTGCTCTGAACTTTTCTCCACATTATGTTTGTATTGTCTAGAACCACAGCACATGGGCTACGTTTTGGCAGAAGAGTTATGAATAATATAATATAACAAATACCTACTGACGAATGATAGCACGCTGTGTATTCTTATTTTATACTGTTATAAATAATATTATTAAACACATACCTACTGACAAATGGTAAAAAGGTGAGTATTTATATTTTATACTGGCCAAAACTTTTTTCACAAAAATAGGAATGCTCTAAAATTCAGTGTAAATTATATTCGTATAGTGTATAACAAAAGCACATGCCTTAAGTCTCGGCAAAAGACTTATAAATAATGTGATTAAACAAATACCTACTAGAAAATGATAGAACTCTGTGAATTTCTATTTTACAATAGCCGAAACTTTTTTTACAACAATAAGATGTCTTTTGAATTTGCTCTACATTATCTTTGTATTGTATAAAACACCATATAAGCTATGGGCTCGACGACCAGAGGCGGACTGACTACTACCCGTCGTTCTTGCTAAGAGAGAGCTGCTTACTACTTTACATTAACTACTATTGTGATTCTAATGTATCGTTATAAAGCAATAAAATTAACTAAAAAGTGATAGGCCTAGTCAAAATAGTGTTCGTGGTTTTAACTTTAAGAACTCATACCTTTTAGTCGGAACCTGGGAATACTTCTAAAACTCTGACTAAAGGCTAACAGCCCTGGGGGAGGGGATTTCACTTTTGACAATCACTTAATCGCCTATTTGAAGCAACCTTTCAAATGAAATCCATTTTGTTTGTTGTTGCAAGCCTGTCATGTACTGCTGAGACCGCTGACGCAAAAAACTTTGAGCTAATTGTGAGATTAGTTTCCAGCGATGCATGTAGGAAACTTTGATATTAGAAAGATCTGGCCCATGTAGTATGGTAACCAACTTAAAGTTAAGCAGATGGGCAGGTGTTAAGCACTTCAGATCTAAAGAATCGTTGGTCAAGGTTGAGATTGGGCGTAAATTCTAACATGCTTTAATTTTGCAGAGTAATATTGAATATTCCACAAATGTAAGATATGGTTACCTATTACTTTCTTTAAATAATGTCTGGTGAATCTAAGAGCTGCTTCCCAGAGCCCTCTGAAATAGAGTGCAGCAGGGGGATTGAAATGCCAATCAGTGCTTAGCATTGACAACTGTCTAAACTAAGATTAAAGGACTCGCAAAGTTTGATACATCTGCGTCCTAACTCGATATCAGCTTTAACAGAATTAGTCCCGCTGTCACTATACAAGTCGGAACAGTACCCTCTCCTGGAGATAAAGCTCTAGAATACGGCCAGTGGCGTAGCTTGCCCTAAACGGGCCCTACATCAAAATTTGTCGGAGGCTCTTCTACCTGCTTCGGTGATATATATGTTACTGGTAAAATATGTCATCCGGTATTTCATAGAATAACTAGTTATTCTATAGAATATATACCCTAAGGGAAAGTATGTAATCAATTGATTTTCTGCACTTTAAGTAGTTATTATATAGAACATCTGATAGGTATCCCTTGAAGTATTTATTATGTATTCTTTTTCATACTGCTATATATGTTTTTAAATGTACTATTTATAAACAAGCAACTGACTCGATAAGCCAATATTATTAGTCGGTTGATTTGGAACCGTCTTTGCTGCAAGACGTTTTCTAAATAAGTGAAACTCGTCAAGTGATAAAAGAGCGTTTTTAATTAAAGTTAAATATTTAACCCACAACAAGCAATAGTCTACTTTTTAACAAGGAGAAAATTGTGAAACTGACAGAAGAAATCAAGGTTGTCCAGAAAGGAGAGAAAAAAAATACCCACAAGTCTACTGGCTACTTTAACATTACGATGTTTTGAACGTGCAAGGGGATGAAAAGTTGATCTATCTAGTGAAAGAAAAAAATTGTGATACAGTTTACTATTGCTCAAGTTAAGATTTGTTTGATATTTTATATGAGTGTCACTCATCAATAGAACATCGAATTATTCGTGAACCACGTGGACGTTATAAAAATATTACTCAGAAATAAATTCAACTCTTCTTGGATTTGTGTAAACCATGCGACAAAAGAGAAATGAAGCGAAAAAAGAAATCGTAGTCAAACCGATTATCTTATCTAATTGTAATTAAAGATGTCAAATTGATTTGATTAATTTTCGATCACAGCTTGATAACGGTTATAAATTTATACTTGAGTATCAAAATCATTTGACGAAATTTGTTGCGATTCGACCTTCGAACACTAAAAGAGCAGAAGAAGTAGCAGCTCAAGTATAAGATATTTTCCCCCTGTTTGGCGCTCCTTGTATTTTGCGAAGTGATAAGGGTCAAGAATTTGTTAATGCTGTAATTAATGAATTAAAGGTATGGTATTTCACTCACTACATTCATACAATCATTTTACTTAATTATAAATGAATTTTGTAGATCTTGTGGCCAGGTCTGCATATTGTACACGGAAAACCAAGACATATTCAGAGGCAAGGAAGCGTTAAGAGAGCTAATCGAGATATTGAAAATATGCTGACAACTTGGATGCAGGAAAATAAAAGCAGTCCTTATACAGCTATGTTTGGGTGTGCTCCTAGAATTGGATTGCAATCGACAAATTTACTTAACTACATTTATTATGATTTCGCAGATAAAATTGATCTCAAGAAAGCTGCTGAAAGTGAAAGTACCGCAAGCAAAGAGCCAGAACCATTAGATTCAATAAATTTGAATAAATTTATCGATTTTTCTGAGCAGTGTCAACAAGAAAATCATTGTGAATTATGTACAGAACCTCTTCACTATTCTTGTTCGAAAGAGTTTCAAAATTTAAAGTCTTTCTTGTTTTCCAAAAGTAAATGATGAACGTAAGGGATGGATTATATACTTTTACTTGAACGTGTCGTTATTATAAATAATAACTAGTCATTTCATAGAATAACTAAATTTTATACTTTAACGGTAATATATCTTCCTATATTATAAAGTTGTATGGTTTTAGGGTAAGTACTAGCTTCCCTTGCTCCCCCCCGCTCCCCGCCACTACCCCCCGCTCCCCTCCAAAATAAGGTAAAATTCGCTTGTTTTACCGTGAAATATGTCCTCACATAATTTGAAATAGCTTCCCCCAGCTCCCTCTCAGCTCCCCACCAGATTCCCCCTACCTCCCCCCCCCCAGCTCCCCCCAAACATGTTTTTCCTTTTGTGATAAATTTTGACAACACTATTACTTTCTTATAAGTATAAAAATACCTACATAAAAAACCAACTTCGATAAAAATTGATTATGTAGCAATTAATTATAATAAATAGAATAACGATATTCATAATCATACACCAATAATTTATGAATATACCTGTGGAAGCCGTGAAAAGAATCATTTTTTTACAAGAATATATCCATTAAAAAAAATATATCTTGCGGAAAATAAAAAACAGAAAATACACAGAAGACAAAACTGTGGAAAACTGTTTCAAGAATCTACAAATAATATAAACTTTTGATTTGACAAACAGAATTCAGAGCTTATAGACTAACACACATATTATCGGAGCGTGGGCAATAGCATAAATCTATCAAATTCACAAGGCAAGAAAAAAGTAAAAGTACCTTACAACCACAGAGGAGTGGCTTTTGAAATGTAACATATAAGAATTAAAAAAATTATAATCGCTAAAAATGTAGAAAAATCAGTAGAGAAGTAAAAAATAATAAAAGAGAGTTAGGCTGCTATCAGAACAAAAGCAAGAACAGGACACCATATTTTTGTACTAAATAATTTAATTCAAAGCAAAAATTTAAGAGAAATAGGTATAAAAATTACAAAAATTGTTCGAAAGTATCTAAACATTTACGAAAAAAATCACTTAAATACGGCCAGAGGCCAACAAATTTATTCAAAACTATGAAAAAAAAGGCAAAAATGTTGATGAAGCCTGGTACTTTTAATTTTATTTGTCTATAAAATAGTCGATAAGTGAATCCAAAATAAATCAGAAGGTCTAACAGTAGGGAAACAGAATGAACTGTCTCAAATTATCTTATGACGTTGTTTAACGCGCCTAGCATATTGAAGACAGAAAACATATGCAGAAAGACTTAGTTAAATGAAGTACAAGAAATATACTGGAAATGAACAAATAAAAAAGGAAAATGTTGATTTTTGGAAATGAATAAAGGATAAAAACAGATCTGTTTGAATTCGAAGTGGATGCATTGGAAGTTAAGAACGAGGACATGGACCAAAAAGTGTAGTTTTCAACAAAAAATATTCCCGCCATATGAAAAAAATTACAGATTAGGAGCAAAAAACAGTTAATGCTGTTTTAGGCTTCAACAAAAGAGAAAAAGTAGAAAATTTAAATTAAAGATTATTTTTCATGGAATAAATGATAAAATTATACTGCACATACGTAGCGGAGACTCGTGTATGAAAGGGGGGACTTCTCGTTCCTCGCCTCTTTGAGCGAAACTCCCAAAGCTCCTTAAACCGTCTGATTTTTTAAAACCCTTACCACTTTTTTTTAAATTTTTTTTTCATTTCCTTTAGTATGAATTAATATATGTCTATTTAAATGTGTCAATCTTTTAAAACTTTTTTTACATTTAGTACAATTAAATAATTTTTCCTTACTATGTTCTTTGAAAAATGAGATTTGTCTGAAGTTTAATGTTGTACTGTTTATATATTTAATACATTATTTTATAAATTAAAATTACATTAAATATAAGTATTAAAAAAAATTTAAAAGCATACCTGTATAAAAGTAATAAATCACTTTAATGTATCTAATTTTCAGTCTAATAAATTTTTCAAATTTCACTTACAAATTTTACAATACATCGAGTAGAAAAATTTAGATCATTATAACCAATTATTGGAATTCACGCAGTTGAAATATTGTAAACAGTAGGGAGTTTCTTGAGCTGGAAAAAAATGGTTGTATCACTAGAAGTTATAAAATCTTTTTCAATAGAATAGTAGTAATTGTATAAAATGTACATGAAGTGCTTAAAAAATTGAAAGAGCATAAATGCATACAATCGACGGAATTATTGTACTCATATAAGTTTATAGATAATCTTATTTTAATGTAATATAGATGTGATGAAATTCATTCAAAAATCCGATTATTTTTAGTATGTTCGTCATAGCTTTCATAGTTGTTCTATAAGTATTTGAAGTAATGTTAATATTTAAAAAAAACCGGTGAATTAACCCAAAAGAATGTATCATATTTGTTATATATAAATGCACTCTGTAATATGTGCTAAGTTGAGGTTGATTATTTGTTATCTAAAATCACAATCCATCATGTCTGTGTATCTGTCCGAAGTGCTAGCCCAAGTATCGTTTTTTCCGACGTTCTATTATTTTTCAAATTAAAAATTGTTTGAAAGAAATATTTTCAGAACAGCATTAAAATAAAAAATTGGAATATTTATGAATAAAAAAAATTGAAATATAATTTAATAATCATTTTTTTAATTGAAGAATAAAGCAATTGTAAGCTCCTTCAATACATAAGAGAATCATTGATTATTATTTTAAGAAATTGTATGTATTTATATAATTAATACAATGATTTATCCTATAAATATAAATACTTGGAAAATTGCCAAGCAGAGCATGCTGGTAGGCGAATATACACATGAAATAAATATCTTAAAAAAATAGGACAGGCTGCGTAATGTTATAACACAGGTAGCAGAAGAACTAAAAATGAAAAAATCTATAAAGCTACAAATCATTGCAAATTGATAAAAAGTATTCCACAATAATTAAGCAAAAAATATGGATTATAGATAAATTCATCGAATACTAAAAAAATAAAAGAGAGAGTAAAGATAGAATTAAAGACTAACGCAAAATGCATGAATAGAATAATTAGAGATAAAAAGATTAAACAAACGTAAGAAAGCTAAGAAAGGTAGCAGAAAGCAAAATTTAAATGAGTCTCAGAGAGCTATTGAAAAATTGAAACAGGAAAAAAAGAGGGATGGTAATAAGGAAAGAGGCAGAAAAAATAATTTTAAAAATTTATCAAGAGACAACGATTTTGTCTATGAGATTGCTTTGGTTATCTATGTTTGCACGCATATATGTGTATTAAAATATAAATTGTATATACATATATGTATATAAATCTTCCTATATTATATATTTGTTTTTGAGTCCATGCCTACTAGCCACCCCGCCCCGCCCCACACCACCCCTCGCCCTACGCCACTCCAATACCGCCTGACCAGCTCCTCCTCAAAATCACGTAAAATTCTGCTTGTTTTCCCGTGTTCTGAAAAAACATTATTTGCCGCTTGCCCCGCCCCGTGACACCCCTTGTCGCCACGCCACGCCCCTCGCCGCCCGCGCCGAGGGCCACCCCGCAGGAATCGGAGGAGGTTGGATTATCGATCGACAAATAAAATTGTTTTAACGGAACAACTACATTGCTGTCAAGATAGAAAAAATGTTGTGTATAAAACTCTTATCCGACAACCTACATCGTTGATAATTAGTTATCTATCATCAGTAGATTTATACACCACGTAAGAGGTACTACGCTTATGCGTTGAACGTTTTTTAACGTAACTCTTAGCTGTGTTTAGGGAAAAATACTTTAAATTTCGTATATAATTACTGCAGAGGAGTATATCCAATCAACTAAAATAAAATAAAAACGAAGAAATTTTATCAACAAAAATTTTCATTATACTTTTATTAATATGCCAAGAATACTTTGTAGATCAAAAAACATGACTTTTAGCATTTTGTATATAGTAAAACATTAGAAGACATGCTTTAATAAGATTGAATAATTCTTGTGTTAATTTGTTAGATAACAGATGTACTTTACTTGTATTGTTTACATATTTTTATAGGTGGTAAAGTAGCATGATCAGTTTTAAATAAATTTTATGCTCATTGAATTCTATATCTGTGCTGAATGTTTGAATATACATTTTACGGTTGGAGGGTTCGCGCGCCGAGCGCGCAGTAGGGCGGAGCCCCACTTTTATATGTATGGGACAAAACGCGTCACCCGGGCCACCTAAATGGCCAAAATTGGTCGCTACGTAAAAAATTCATTTTGGGCTTACATTTTTCGTTGAGACATAAGCTTTTTAAATTCAAGTGGCAGAGAGTAAAATTTAAAATGGCGGATCCAAGATGGCGGTCAAATGTATAAAAATCAACGGATTTTAATTTAAAAAAAGACTACCGTATACTACTCAAAATTCTAAGAAAGAAAGGTCTCCTGCTATTTTTTGAATAAAATTGACGTTTTCGACAAAAAAATTCATGAATTTTTCAAATTCTAGCTTGATACCATCACATATTTGGGTGTAATACAGACAGAAATAGCTCTATTGGGAATGTTCGTGGAATACGTTATTGATCGAGGTCGCTAGTTAGAATCCAATGTCATGTGCTCAAACATTCAAAAGAGCGGATCCAAGATAGCGGTCAAATTTTACAAAGTCAGAATTTGGAAAATTCAAGAATTTTTTTCTTGAATTCGGAAATATTATTTAAGAAAGAGCTAGAGACATTTCTTTCTTAGAATTTTGAGTAGTATACGGTAGTATTTTTTAAAATTGAGATCCGTTGATTTTTAAACATTTGACCGCCATCTTGGATCCGCCATTTTGAATTTTACTGTCTGCCACTCGAATTTCAAATGCTTATGTCTCAACAAAAAATTAAAGCCCAACATGAATTTTTAACGTTGCGACCAATTTTGGCCATTTAGGTGGCCCGGTTCACGCGTTGTGTCCCATATATATACTGAATGGAGGACAATTCTTTTTTATAAAACAACAGATATACTTGCATATAATGAAATAAACATTAAGTTATTGACTCCAAGTAATTAATAACAATTATTGCTTCCAGGAGCCAAGTTAGCCGTAACGATTTAAATCTTACTTTTCTCGCTTTTTTTACAGCAAACTTATTTATTAAATCATCGATAGCTAAAGACAATTTTAGTTTCCTTGAGATTTTTTACTTCTAAAGACAATACTGACAAGTCTGATAGCCTTTCTTGTCTAATAGAACTCCTAACATAATTTTTAATCAATTCTTATTTGGAAAAGCTTATTTCAAGTGTTGCGGTTGTAATAGGTAGTGTCAAAAATTGAAAGCATGCTTTTATTACTTTCAGAAAACTGGATGCAAGGCTGTTGAATTTTATGAATAGTAATTTCGTAAGTTCCTTAATAGAATTTATTGTTTGCCACACAATGAACATAATCAGCAGTTGGCACATACTCTTTTATCGGGGCTTGTTATCCTCCATATACACCCGACATAAAATTTCCTTCATGGTAACCTTGCCCTCTATATTTGGCCAAATCAATTGCATATTCTATTATAGTTTTTAAAATTCCAGTTTTTAGTCCTTCTGCTCATGATTGCTTGAGTTTCTTCTATGTCAGGCACAGCTGATAGAAAATGTGCTCTTGACAAATTTAAAAATATAGTTATATGACTGACGAAATGAATAAATTGCAGCTATAGTAAAACAAGGCTTTAGTTAATTTCAAACGATTCTCATCACTCAAAGCACGGAGCAGTTCTGCACAATAAAAATAATATTCACAGAAAACGTCAGCGTTTCATGATCGACGAAAATTAACTGGTAACTATTTTCTCGATATAGATAGATTACACAGCCACACAAAAAAAAAAAATTTCAGGGTTAGGTGGTCGGACCATGTTAACTATATGTTTTTGGGGACGCTGAATTCAAATTTGGGGTCAGAATAACTCCAT
>JAPYYV010014687.1:0-16509 GCA_030522625.1 Copidosoma aretas
CAGGATCAATTTAAGCCCAAAAACCTGTATATAGCTGTAAAATTGGCTTAAATCAAGATTTTTGTCCACTTTTCGATGATCTCATCCCATAGTGCGACGCCGCCCATTTTGGCCCGTCTATCTTACGAAAGCCAAAATCATACTGTATCATTAAAAAAAATGTCTTTTTAATTTAGTGCTACCGATCAAAAGTTTTGGCGGTTCATAGAGGATCGAAAAAAATCGCTAAAAATGAGATAATGCGGATATTTTCAGAAAATGCGTAATTTTTCTTAAAATTTCCATATCTTTTAAATGGTGTCACAAAATTGAACAATTTTTTTTTTTAGTCTATAGAACTTCGTTTGAGCTTTCATTTAAGGTGAGTCGGGACCACCTAAAGTAGTGTAATACTTTGCAACTCGCGTTGGAAGTAGAATCGACTCTAATCGATGTATCTTACGACAAAACACTTTGTGGCTCAAACGCCAAGACACGTTTCTCGTATCTTAGCCTAACAGAGCTGGATAGAAAGTTTGGATAAGTTCATACAAACAGAAGTAAAATAAGAGACTCTTTGAGTATTGAGATCGATAGAAAAGACATGGATGGAAAGAACCTTTCGAGCTTTGAAAAGCTAGAACAGCTCGTAGACACGATGTTGATTTCTTTTATGCACATATTACTTTCTGTACGAACATGTACTTACAGAAAAAGTTTATCTCGTACCTTCAAAGATAATACACGGTGAAGGGTGAAGGTGGACGGACAGGACTTTTATCCTCGCACGATTTAAAAGTTCAAACTGACAGTGGCGCAAGAGTTTTAAAATAGGGCTAATAGCGACCCAACTGATTGTTTACTTAAACCGTTTAGTTTGAAAATCCACCGTTGCATGGCTCCATCAAACCACTTGGGCTTGCTGTTAAGGCCTACAGTGCAATGCAATACTTTTTTACTGAACTTTGGCGCCAAAATGTATATAAACTTCTCTGAATGTTAATAATGAAATTTGGTTTTGATACGGATGGTGATAGATAGATAACTCCTTGAAGTTTTTGGTGTGTACCCACAGTTAGGGTAAAGTAGCTCCACGTTAGCACAGCGTTGGTCGACAGTTGAAAAAAATCGAAAAGTGACACTGGACGGAAAGGAGCTTTTGACCCATCTTTCGCAAATGTGACCACCAAATCGACTTCGAATGTCGTTTTTTATGATTGTAGCAAAAAAAGTGCAACTTTTTACATAATAATTTACCTTTGTATTAATGAATTGCACATTAGTACGCGCATGCGAGCCGGGGACACCGTCTGTGTCTGTTACGGCGGAATCCACCATATATATATACATTTTCATGGTTCTCAAAAATATTATTTCATACAATAATTTTAATTTAAGTGAGACGTCCGTTTCTCGCCTTCATAGCAAGACGTCTGTTTCTTGCCGTCGTAGCGAGACGTCCGTTTTTTGCCTTTGCCTTTAGAGCTTTCTTGCCTGTGATAGTGAGATAGCACCTTCTTACTTTTAGTAGTGAGATGGCACCTTTTTGTTTTTAATAGTGAGATGGCACCGTCTTGCACTAAGCCGACGGTATGGACTCCTTACCTTCGTATCGAGACGTCCATTTCTTGTCTTCGTAGCAAGACGTCTGTTTCTTGCCTTCGTAGCGAGACGGCCGTTTTTTGCCTTTGCCTTTAGAGCTTTGTTGCCTGTGATAGTGAGATGGCACCTTCTTGCTTTTAGCAGTGAGATGGCACCTTTTTGCTTTTAATAGTGAGATGGCGCCTTCTTGCACGAAGCCGATGGGATAGACTCCTTGAATGTCCCGAAATCACGCGTACTTTTCTCACCATGGGCTCTTCGGTAACTTTTCTTTACACCCTCCAAGGAGTTTCACATAGCAAATAGTTCAATCGTCATATATTAAAGTAAAATCTAGCAGAAGTATTTAATTTTAAATTTTTTTTAATTTGCTTGGCTTAACAATACTATTATTAAAGTATCTACCCTAGTGTATGGGTAGAAGTGTGTTTTTAATAATATTTTCATTTCAAATTGATACTAATCTTGTTATCCACTACCATATTCTTAATCTGTTAAGTGCACAGACTTTTTTAACTCTGGAAATCTCATAATCAAAAAGAATACTGCTAGGCTTTTTGAAACTGGGCATTGAGTTTACTTATAAAATTATAAATAAAAATGTTTTAAAAGCCTTTCATCATCTATACATACTGTTTCAAGAACTGCATTAAAAGATTAACTCTAAGACAGAGGTTTTCTTATGTGTCCTCTGTTAAAAGCTCAAACTTCTATAATTTCAAAGCTACAATGATAAGTGTCTAAAAATTTTGGCTATTGATAAATATTATCAAACCTAAGTCATATGAGAAGTTTAATATACGTTGTAAAAATTTGATATCACTTTTTTGAATAATGTATCTTACTTTAAAATTGTGTTTGTTCTTCTTGCCTAAGTTTATGAGCTACATCTGCATTGAATAATTTACTTGTACTCTCACATACACTGACATTATTGAGCTTCTGTATAAAATCTGAGCCAAATGTAGATGATACCCTACTAACAACAAATGCCGTTTGGATACAACCGAATACGTGTAAAGAGGATTTGACAAAAATCTGACAAAAAGGTATGTAACGTACAAAATAAAAACTTTAAAACTTTTCTTTGAATTTTATCATGAACATATGAATCAAGTGAACAAAATACTTTACAAAATTAGTGGCATCTTTAAGTATAAGACAAAGTAAGAGTCGATTTTTTTTTAATTTCCAACATGACTGGTAAATTATTCTTCTAACAAAAGTATCTATCTGTGGGTAATAAAATTTACTTTAATGTTTTGGACACTATACGCCAGTAAACTATCTCTGGCGCTAATAGCCAGTGCCCTCTCGTAGATATTTATTTGAATAAGGGTGGTGTCCATTCTAGAACAGTATGGCCCCTATTGGAAAAACGAGCTAGGATATACACGTCGATATCCACATGGAAATCCACGTGGATCAACATAGATATCCACGTGGAAATCCACATGGATATCCACACGGAAATTCACACAGATATTCACGTGGATTTTTGTATAGAAAAGATTGCTTTAAAATTAGAAAAAAAAATTTTACGACAAAAAAAAATTGTTTTGTGCGAGCACACAAAATCATATTAACTACAAAAAATAGTTACTCATTTGAAAAAAAGAGTACGTCGGCATGTGACACCGAGACTTGAACCTTGAATGTTACGATTTTAAGTCGAGTATCTTACCCACTTGGCCAGATTGGATGTGATCCATGGAAAATAATTGTTGTCCTTATAGCTTACAGCTGCTTAAAGTATTGGTTTCCAAATGTTTTCCTCAGAACTCACGTTTATTAATTAATTAGGATATGGCTATATAAATTTATTAAGATGTTATTTTTTAATAATTATACAAGCTTTTATTTAACATATAGTCCAGGCGCTGCGTATGATCTCGTGTCCAACAGGCTGTAATCTCACGAAATGATGTGATTTCTATGTAACTTTCGGTGAACATTCCACATTTACTGGTACTTTTTGTGTACAAGTCAGGAAATTCGTTTGAACAGCATTTGTTTAAACAAATAACAAAAACGATGTTTTTGACGCTGTAGAAATCTTTTTATTGTAAGCTGGTGTATCTTGAAAAGAAAGTTATTATTTAAATTTTTCGAGACATGCATTTCAACAAAGCTATGTATTTTCAAAGGTTTGGAATTCCGTCCTTATCACCAACTTTTGAGGTAGTTCATCAATCCTATACAGCACATATTTTGAATATTCTATCATAGATTTATAAATGAGTTGTAAAAAGTATCACTTGACCTGTCAATAATATAGCTAGCGCTAAATATCATGCAATTTTTTTCTTTAAATTTTGTTGTTAAATCTTTAAGATACCAAAGCTTGAGAAAAAATTATTAGAATTACTTACATCTTTCTTAATTTGCGTCTTATTTTCAACTTTTCAAGCTTATTGTCTTCCTTAAACAAATTTATTTAGAGTCATCACAAAAAAATTGCAAAAACTTAGATGCGTTTCCTAGAAAATTATATCGTTCACTTATTCTTCGTAGTTCTATGTAAACAACTGAATTTTCTGGGAATCCTGTCAAAGTTTTTGCAACTTTTCCCGTGATAACTCCAAATCAATTTGTTGAAGAAAGAGAATGAGCCCAATAAGTTGTAAATTAGATGCAAATTAAAAAAGATTCAAGTAATTTTATGAATTTTTCTTCAAGCATTGGTATCTTAAAGATTTAACAACAAAATTTTATGAAAAAAATACACTATTTTAAGCGCTAGCTATATAATCAACAGGTCAAGTAATACTATTTACAACTGCTTTATAAACATTGATGATACGATATTCAAAATATGCGCTATATAATGCTGATAAAACACCTTTAAAGTTGGTGATAAAGATGGAATTCAAAACCTTTAAAAATACATAACTTCTATTAAATGCATGTTTCAAAACATGATAACTTTCTTCTGAAGATACGCCAACTTACAATAAAAGATTTTTACAGTGCCAAGTATAACGTTTTTGTTTTTTGCTTAAACAAATGCTGTTCAAACAAATTTTTCAAATTGTACACAAAAATTTCCAGTAAATGTTGAATGTACGCTGAAAGTTGCATAGAAATCACATCATTTTGTGAGACAACACCCTGTTGAACACAAAATCATACTCAGCCCCTCGACTATATGTTAAACGAAAGCTTGTATAATTATTGAAAAATAACAACTTAATAAATTTTAATTTATTATCTTAAATAATTCACAAACGTGAGTTGCAATGAAAAAATTTGGAAAAAAATACTATTGGCAGCTGTAAGCTATAAGGACAAAAATTATTTAACTTGGATCAAATCAACTCTGGTCAAGTAGGTAAGATACTTGACTTTGAATCTTAACATCCATTGTTTAAGTCTCGGGCCGCATGACGATGTACAATTTTTTTTTTCAAATGAGTAACAATTTTTTGTAGATAATACGATTTTGTGTGCTCACACAAAATAATTTTTTTTGTAGCGAAATTTTTTTTTCTGATTTTGAAGCAATCTCTTCCATGTAAAAATCTACGAGGATTTCTATGTGGATTTTCACGTGAATATCTATGTTAATCCACGAGTATTCATGTGGATATTCACGTGGATATTCTAGCTCGTATTTACGATAGAGGCATAACTACGAAAAATATTCCGTTTTGTTCCCAAGGTTTTACAAATTATGAGCCACATGTATGATTCTAATTACTGAATCAGGCATTCCACGCGTAGAAACAAAACGATTTTTGAATAGGGTTGAAGTCGCATCTCTGCCGTTTTTACACGTGTGCAGAGAATATAGAATATTGACTGAAAAAACTATGGTCCGTCACAACCACCATATGTTAAGAGCGCTCGCCTACCACTCATATGTATAAGATTTTTTTCACTGATTTCTCAGCTTAGAGGGAACCTGATGTCTTGAAACTTTACATGAATTTATTTTACACAATTTCGCACTTGTATACTGAGTTTTATCAAAATCTAACTTTAAATTCCCTGAAATAGTCAACCTCCTTAATACATCGGTACTTCTACGCTCTATAGATTTTTCAGTGTACTCTTCTTTCATAAAAGTTTATATACACTGTTTTTGCATCCAGCGTCCACAGCTTTTCCTGTAAAGATTTTAGTTATGCCCCCCATGAGGCAGGTGGCGTTAGTGTCAAGGGATAAATTACCATCCATGCCGATAACCGTAACCTTTCGAGCAGCATGACGAAATGCCTTTTTATCACCTGCCTGTGCAGTACTTATTTATGATGAAAAAGTGTTGGAAAACACGTCTTAATTACAATTGATTAGTTTAATATTTTTTGTAAAGCCATACAAAAATTTGTGCTTTGATTTTCTTCAACATGCACACCAAGCTCTTATGCAGGATCACATGAGTAAATGCCAAATTATTCTCTATTCCCTTCTTAGAGTCTTTGGCTCGGAGCTGAAACTTTTGCGTTTAAACCCAAAGTTTTTGAGTTCAGTGCAATGTCCTTTTCCAGCTTTTTTTATTAACTCTTTTTACTGGATAAATAGCAAAAAAGCAATAGAGGCACAAAAAGAGCTGACCTCTCTCTTGCTCTCACGGGCTCAAATACAGTCTGTCTGACCAGTATATTGCATATGATTTTAACTTAATAAAGAATCGATTTTCATGAAAAATCTTTGTTTTTACTTATTGAATACTTAAACATGTTGTTAAAAATATTCTAATGTCGTAATGTAATGTACAACTACGTAAAACTTTGAAATAAAACTGCACTTTTTACATGGTTATGTGATACCTTACTAGCTTTAACATCACCCTTATTCAAATTTCGCAATTGTAAATCCCATGCTTACAAACAATGCCACCCTTAATCAGTACGTAAACTTGTGTTATTTGCGTTCAACAGAGCATTCGGTTCTTAAATGATCTACAGTTTGAATGGAAATAGAGAAAGAGATTACGAATATATCACAACATGTCGGACGTCTATTCATAGTGTGCAATAATCTGAAACATCGACATCTGTACAAGGGGAAAAACTTGCTTTGCTGGATAACAAGAATTACCAAACTTGTTGTGGGATCTAACATTTTTGTACTTAATTTACATCCATAACATATCTTTCATAGCCGAGGTAAGATTTTTGATATAAAGATACTGTTGATGATGTCGAGATATTTATTTCACTACATAAACATTTTTTTTGATGTCAAAAAAAAAATTGTTTTACTTTCACAAAAGATTCTTAACCCCAAAAAACACTATTTCGATTGTCAAAGATACGCCAAATATTAATAAAAAATGTTTTAACGCTCACGCTGCATAAGATGCTATATATTTCTTGTCAACCAGCACCGCGGGCATTACTCATGCAGAGGGCGCTGTTTCAGATTACTGCACCCCGTAAATACGCATGTTGCACGCATGACATCTTTTTAGCGTACACATTTTTCGTCCGTGTTATATTTGAGCCAATTATAAATGTATTCCAATTTATGTCAAATGAGTTCTTCTATTTTTATATGAAATAGTTTTTTATTCTTAAAAAAAAATTTTACTTTAGTTTTAGCTAATCTCTTATTATATAAACATGATAATACTATTACGTGGATATTTGAATCTTTCACTTTTTTTCAATACCATGTGAGTGAAATAACACAACACTCAAAGTTTTACTTCTGTCCTGGGTCCCCAACTTTTTTTTTTTTTTTTTTTTTTTTTTTTTTTTTTTTTTTTTTTTTTTTTTTTTTTTTTTTTTTTTTATTTTTTTTTTTTTTTCTTTAATACAAAGTATGATTAATTAATGATGTTCATTCTAAATAAAAACAGTCTAATTATAGTAAATAAAATATTTAAAAAACATTCACTAGAGATTTCTAAACATATACTAACTTTTATTGGTATTGAATTTTTGAAGGCTGTGTAAAACGATAATTCTACATAGGAATTATATTTAATAATAGTGAAAGTAATAGAAGGTAAAATAAGAGTTTAATTGTTATGTGCAACATATAATTCTGCATAGGACTTATATTTAATAATGGAGAGAGAAATAGAAGGTAAAATAAAAGTTAAATTGTTATTTGCAACATAATGATGTATTTTTTCGTATTATAGATTATTTAGTTTATGAAGAAAAATTCATGGATTACTTAATAAGTCTAAATGAAATAAAAAATGATGAAAATGACAAAAAAACATAAAAAACTTCACAACCTAAATTTAGAATCTATAACAATCAAGAAATAAAATATACTTATACTTACTATAAATAACTTTAACATAAAGACAAAATGATAGAGAATATTAAAAAAAAATTATAGTTGCTTTATCATAAAATATACTTCATTTATATAAAAAAAAATTTACATTATAAATTCATACTTATGTCATATACAATAGCTAGCGTAGCTATGTATCCATGTGCCCTCTCCTCTTTCATTGGCCCACCACAGAGTGGTAGCAGAAGAGAGGAGAGAAATAGCTAAGAAGGAACGACGGGAAGTCTACGTCGGACCAACAAAGCGATAGGTTCTCTTGCGGTGCGTCTCTTGTCTCGGATCATTAACTTGTAAGCAAAGCATATTCAAGTACTTGTATATTTTATTCCGTGAGCACCCCAACGCCATCATATCCTACGTAATAGTTTAGAAACAGCGGTGGGATGGCTATCACAAATTAAATTGGATGAAATAATAGGATTTATTTGTTTTTACGCGCGGTCGTTGGGTACTTTTTTTTCGTAATTTTCGGGAGACACACATAGTGTCGTGCCACGAGGAGTTAGGACTACATCAGAGGGATTGAGTCATCATCACAGTAAAGTGGCTTAGAACAGGGGCGCTGCTAGGAGATCGGCATTATCAGAAGGAATGACACCCAGGAAACTATCAGCGGGGACAGCACTGTACCGTGCGGAAGCATCTTGATCGTGAAAATCCTGGCAGGAAATACCAGGTAAGTGGAGTGAAATTACGTTTAAATGCATTCATACCGTCTCGTCGTTATAAAAGTAAGAGCTTGATCATGTCAGTGTGATTATAAAAATGTTCATCATCTCGGATTGCGTCACGATTTTTATTTGGTTTGTTTGAAGGCTTGCTACCGAAGTGAGTAGTCACTTGTTAAATAAGGCTGTGGTCATAACGATAATTAGTTGGGATAAATTGATGCAAGTAGTTTAGACTCGTAAGGAGATTAGGCCAAAAAGGGACAACTAGAATAAATTGGTGAAAGTTATAGCGCGAAACAGGGTTGATCTCGTGCCGTAGCGACGGTATAGGTAAATTGAACTAGGCGATGCACACAATGGTAAGTCACGATAGGCCACAAAACAACGTACTAAGTGACGGGGGGAATCAGTTATGTGCCGTAGAAAAGAACTCGCTCGCAAAACTATAAACATACTTTGAGCAGGTGTTACCCCTCTCTCAGTATTCATGAGAGGATCTAAGCTACGAAATGGAAAAGTAAAATTTTACACCGATACAGGTGCCCAAATTTCAGTTATGAAGGAAAACAGTATCATTTCGAACACTTTCATTGATAAAAGGACCGAAGTAAAAATTGTTGGAATTACGCACGGCGATCGTGGCACGTTAGGTATAGTAGAAATACCGCTCAATGGCCTTGTATGTACATCACATGTGGTCCCACGTGACTTCCCGATAGATGTGGAAGGCATAATATCAACACACTTAATAAAGCAGTTAGTATACCGGTACCTGAGGTCGAGCTATTGAAGTGTGAAATAATGCGAGTGACCGATTTATACAGCGTCGAAGGGGACGACGCTCAGGATGTTAACGAGGCAATGATAAGACTGTTTAAGGCAAGATGTCAGGAGAATAAAGAACCTAGCTATATTACGGGTAAAATAGCAGGGCATTTGGAGAAGAACATAAGACGTTATACCGAGGAGGAGGTAAATATACACAGCAATACGTCGGACGAAGAGGGAATTACGAGAGTTGAAGAAATAATGCGACTCATTGACGTTTCAAGCTATAACGAGGAAGAAAGGTTACACGTTCGAAAACTTATAAAATATCATCCGTTCGTACTTGGTCTAAACGGAGAGTCGTTACAAGCCACTAATATACTAAAGCATCGTATTAGGACTATGACGAATAAGCCAGTGACGGCGAACGCTATAGATACCCGATAGCGCTAAGAGAACAGTTAAAGATAGAAATAGGAGGGTTTCTCGAGCAGGATATAGTTGAGCAATCGAAGTCACCATACAATTCGAACATGTGAACAGTGCCCAAAAAAGCAGGGCCAGACGGCGAGAAGCGTTAGCGAGTAGTCACTGAATTTAGACTGCTGAATGAAATCATTATTGGGAGCTGCCACCCCTTGCCGTTCCAGAGTAATATACTTGAGCATCTGGCAACAGCTCGTTATATCACAGTCGTGGATTTAAAGCAAGGATTTGTCCAAGTAGAAATTCACGAAGATGACGCACACAAAACGGCTTTCTCCGGGCCAGATAGACACTACCAATATAAAAAAAGGCCGAAGGGGTTCGTGGACTCCCCGAATACATTTTTAAGAGCAATGACTCTCACCTTGGCAGGATCACAAGGATACAAAATGGAGATTTATTTGGATGATATTATGGTATTCGCTATGAATCTCGAGGAGCACGGAAAACGCTTAATGAGACTCCTAGAACGACTGGGCGAGGCAAATTTGACTATTGATCCAAAAAATGACAATTCTTAAAACGTGAAGCAAAAGTTCTGGTACACATTCTGGGTGAGGAAAAAAAAATAACGGACCCGAAGAAAATCAAGGCCTAAATAATAAGTATAGCATAAGTTAGGATATAAATGAAAGTGCACAGGATATAGAATTTAGTACGGAGGATAATGAGAGAGCTTCGGATGGAGGGTATAGTACAGGGAGAATAGTAGAAACACCAACTATAGGCAAAAGAAAGTCAGAGCATATTAACGAGGAAGAGTCTAGGAAAAATAAAAAAATAAAACGAAGAGACAAAAAAAAACAGATCTAAGTGATGATAAATGTGCAGAGCACGAGGTTAATTTCAGATTATGCAAGGATTATAAGACTACACATGGAAACTGTCTATTCGTTTCGTTAGTTCATGCGTGTAAGTTAGAAATATCAGCGAGAGAAGTATCGTCAACATTATTACATTCGCCATGCTTGAACGAGTGTCAATTTCGGAAAGAGACAGAGGAAATCCTGAAGTCAAGTAGTGTATGTGCGAACAGTGCCTGTGTAAAGTTATTCTCTCAAGTATTCAGATATATTGTGTGTGTGCACATGCCGTTGTACAAGAAAACAGAATGGCTAGGTAAAAACTTATACACTCACTTCGCGGAAATAGAAAACAAAAAAATTGTACATTTACTGTTGCTGAAGCACCATTTCGTGCCATACGATAAAATATTATCAAGGAATATAGGGAAAAACTGTAGTGAACAGGCAGAGCGAGTAATACAACAAGATGATCTAGAGAAAGATGATGATGAGATTATGTATAAAAATAAACGAGATAGTAGCTGTAAGGACAGACGTGCATGAATTTTGGTTGTCACTTGAAATAAAACGTAAAAGGGGGAGAATTGGCTATAAAACTAATACGCCAAACAGTTTTGACACAAACCAACAAAAATATAATGCAATATATTTGGTCCTATAGGGACACAATACACTTTAAAGTAATATTAATGGACATAGAGATGAAAAAAGAAAGGGATACGTATCAACTTTCACAAGAACAAAGAAACGTGATACTGGAGCTATTAAGAGAAGTTTCAAGTAACAAAGAAGGACAGGAATCCACGAATCATGTTCAAGAGATTGAAAGCAACATAAAAAGTCAAAAGATACGGGATCAGAGTCATCAGAGAATAATGAAAGTCCAGGAGGAAAAAGGGATAAGCAAATGTGCGAATTAGGCCTTCAGCGTTATGCAAGAGCAAAACGTAGGCCTCCGCGGGAAAAACCACCAGGGGTTCTGGAAGACCAACTATTTTAAAAGGTAAAGAGGGTAAAAGAACACCCATTCAGATATTTAGAAAACTTAGTCGTTCTGGCCACATCATCCAGCGTTTGAAAGACCGAAATCATGGGTGGTTTGATAAATAGAGCATACGTAAGGACATAAGAGTTTCAAAAACATATTCAAGAAATCGGACAAATGGTATTACAAAAAAGACAGGGAATAATAGTCATGATGGTCTGTATAAAAAGTCATTTAGAAGATAAGGTTTTTCTTCATGATATGGGGAAGGGTATTTTAGAATTAAAGAAAACAGTACTCGTACATAAAGTAGAATCGCTGGAAATGATAAAAGACTGAGAAATGATAAAACAGGTGCGATGGGACCAGTTCATAGAAGAATTTGAAAATATATTTCAGGGGCAGACATTTCCAGCGGTATTATACATGAATAATTTATCAACACTGCCGGGAAAAAAGCATTGTACAGTCATAAAGGACCAGCAAATGACTTCTATTGGCGGAATATGAAGCCAAACGTTAAGCAATTCGTAGCAAGATGTGATGGTTGTCAAAGAAAAAAAAAAACTAGGATTAAAACAAAATTTACAATGATAATAACGGATACGTCATCCTACCTGTTCGAAAAAATTTTAATAAATTTCTGTGGACCATTAAAAAAAGCAAAGAGGAATAATATACGGATCCTAAAGGTACAGGACAACTGGATAAAATAATTAATTTTAACAGCAGTAGAAAATGCGAATGCAGTGGAAGCGGCGGAGTCATTACTTAACAGGGTATTTTGTGAATCAAGACCACCTGATAATTTGTTGTCAGATGATGGGACACACTTTAGAAACAGGCTATTAGAAGAATTTTCAAATTTTTTTGAAGTTAATAAATAGTTCACTACATCATACCGCCCACAGTCAAACGGTAGCATAGAAAGATTGCACCATACGGTAATGGAATGTTTAAAAAATTTTTGCAAAAGTAAGGCGAATTTGGATGATTAGTTAGCACTCTGAATGTTTGCGTATAGCACAACAGAACATCAAAGCACAGTATATAACGTTCTCATAAGTTAGTGTTTGGTGGGAGGGCACAAACACCAACAAGTTTAACATCCCGTTCACAAGTGATAGTATCAACTGAATATATGAAAAATCTAGCGGAAAAACTGCAAGAGCTGCAGACTATGGCAGCCATGAATCTGGTTTAATCCAAATTCCGTACAATTCCGTACAATTCCGTACAATTATTTAGATGAAAAAATAAACACAAGTCACTTTAGGATAGGGAAAGCAGTTTTTCTTTCAATGGAACCACAGAGATATATATTTTAAACACAATATGTAGGGCCCTATGAAATAACGGAAATAGATTACAATTATTATCATGTAAAGCTGCAAAGAAGTAACTAAACCAAAATAATCCATGGAGATGAAATAAAGAGGGTGGCAACCTTAATAATTTCGAAGAAATAAGGGTATTAGAAGAAAAACATATACGGATATAAACATAGCAATTGAAAGAAAAGATATATATAATTGTGGAAGCCAACCAATTGAACATTTGCAACCCTTGGACGAAGAGTGACCTCGACGAAACAGAGACCTATTTACATACATAAAGCAGCTCATGAGGTATTCGATTAACATAGAGTATTGGTGAAAATAGCGTACTATCGCGACCATCAATCGCGGAATGGTGCTACAATACGAAGTCATGAACAGAAGTATTTTCGGTTACAGTATCGAATAGTAATTAAGGACAAACATTGTGGTAATAATTTTAAATTTTATGTATATTTTTTGCGACCTACAGACAAAACAAAATTCAAACATAACGCAAAGGGAAACTAAATAATTTAGTAATTTTTCATTATAGTGTACAATTGCTTTTTGAGGAAAAACTATGGTGGATAACAGGAATCAAAAGTAACCTCGGATTCTTTATAAAACACATTTCACGACTTGCGACATCAAGTACATCAGGGAAGGTAATAGAAAGAATAATTATTTCAGGAATAACCAATCAGGATAAAATATTATTAAAACAATGCGAAACAACATCAAAAAAGATAATGTATGATTCATATAATTTAGAACTGCAACAATTGGGAATTGAGGAAACGATTAAAATTGGAAATAAACAAGTAGGCAGAATTTGTGATATGTTATTTGTGCAAGAAGTGGGTGTTAATAAACGCAGACGAAGGTCTGTTCTCCCAACAGTAGGAATAGGACTAAAATGGCTCTTTGGCACAATGGATAGAGACGACAGAGACCGCATAGACAATTTTATACAGGAGAATGCGAATATCCTCATCAGAATCGCGAATCAAGTACAGAAACAGACAATAGTACAAAAGAAACTGGAGGGGGTTAAAAGAAAGGTTGAAGGGGTAAAAATAAGGAATGCGCTACAAAACGTATTTTCCGGTGACACGCGTAATCACCTTGAACGGGTGAAAGTAATGTATGGGCTTGCAATTAGGGTAGAACAATACTCAGCAGACGTAAATTTAGTCAAAGGCGCAATTCTTTTTGCAATTAAGGAAACTGCTCACCCACAGTTAATTTCACCAGAGATCTTTCACGAGCTGGCAATAACTATCAATTATACAAGACCATAACTAATTTTTCCATCAAAATACGTGGGTTCAATCCTACAGCTGATTGATATTTTTCAAGTTGTAATATTTTCTAAATACCCGTATTTAGTATATCATATATCAATCACATTAGTGGACATATTACAATTTGACTTGTACAAAGCGACACCCCTACCAATTAGACAGGTAGTGGGGAATATATCCAATAGGTTTGCATATATTTGGCTGAAGAGCTTATATTTGACTCTGAACAATGCCTTATACATATACATGCCAAAGACAGCTGAGGGGATACAAAGACGTAAAAAGCTAAGGGAAGTAATGATATGCCCTGAAATTTAGCCCATAAGGGACACACACAGCAATTGAACGTGTAAAATCAAGTTGGCAGCAGGATCGTATGATAAAAACGTGGAAGGCTGCGAAATTAAATTGGTTAAACTGCTAGATTTATATTGGCATAAGCCGTATGCAAGGAGTAGTTAGGTGTTTTCTACAGTAACGAAGGAGGGTTTCGAAATTTCATGTCAAGGGGCAAATGAGTACATAACAACAAATAGGCGGCATAGGGATGCTTACATTGCGAGCGGACTGTAAAGCACGATCAGGGAGTGTGACGTTATTATCATCATATCAAGAGGTGACTGAAGAAAACTGAACAGCATTAAAAAGATAAGAATAATGTATATCAAAAATAATAAAGTGAATCAGCCAGACATAAAATAGTACGACGATCTTGCAGAAAGTTTTAGCAGAAGAATGGTTGCAAGTCATTAAGAACCAAAGGAAAGTTTCAGAGGAAAAATTGAGTAAGGTTAGTCTATTGCAAAATATAGTAGCACACGCGCAGGAACTCGGTGAGTAACGAAATTTAAGATCAACTATAGAGAGGGTGGAATCACGGTCATACTTAGTACCATCATTAATAACAGGATTATTATTAGGAGTGGTAGTTTTGTGGAAGGTCGTTAGTCGGGAGGAGGGGGGTCCCTACTACTAATATGCTGTAGATTTTGTGTAGCTAGTCATCGGGACAATACTGAGTTAATGTAATGGAACTATCAAAGCACAAAGAGAGAGACGGTTCCTGCAGAGCAGACGTCGGAACTATGTAAACGGCATCCACCATGTATAACAGCACCTGCAGCATCAGCACCCCAGAATGAATTGTCAGCACATCGTTACATTACATAAAGCCTACAAGGAGGCGTCCATTAGAATAACACAAAATGAAAAATAAAATAATTTTACAAGGAAAAAGAACGACGAATCAAGAAATTGTATACATATGTTACGGACGATGACGAATGATCAAACAAAAGCAACATAGAGCAACATAGTTGGGAGTGACAACGACAAAAATACAGCAGCAAGGACGAATGATGTGAACGATGACAGTTTACAAACGCAGCAACGGTAGGGACACATCGATGACATCCACAACGATGAGGAGAAGAGGTGGAGTAACAGTACAAATTGAGATTGACGATACCATCACTACGAATAGCGATAGTTAAAGTGCATTCATAGAAAAAAGAAAAAGGGTAAAACGAGAGGTTGCGCGTGCCGAATAAAGCTGCCTGAAAAAGAACATAAGACTAACATTTGAGAAAATAAAATTGTTTATTGTAGTTCATATTGTTATTATAAGAAAATATTAATTTTTACGTTATTTGTTTCTTGTTTTTGGGTTTTTCAACTGTTTTTATGGGACACCAGGACTAGTGGTAATTATCGGTGTCCATGTTGCCTAGAGCGTGATGCCGCGACGTCCAACCATCGTAGTTACTTGAGTAACCTAGGTGACGTGCCAATAGTTGGGCCGGAGATCATAAAGGATACTCCTATCAAGGATAACCTGGGCAAAAGACAGGGCGTTGACGGCTGTGAAGTATATTACCGCCCCATGGCAGCGACATCCAAAGCACTGGATAAGACAAACGCCAGGGAACAGCGAAGGGAACGGCATCAAAACGATGGGCAATTTAGGCGTGGCATCAGTCAGCATCTCAAACAGATCATGCATTGGGCGTCTAGACGGCCCACAGTGTGGAAAAAACGGCTTTTTGAGGACAAAAATCGATCCATCAAACAATTTTAAAGATAAAAAAAAAAATACTGTGATACTCGTGAGGTAATGCTTAATGATGAACCACTGCTATGATATGAAATTTTTTGAACATAACATAAAAAAAAAAATTACATTCACAATGAATCGATCAATGTATGATTTAAAATTTAATACAAACTCAAACGAGTTTCTTTTGCTGCTTCAGCTCATGCATTTTATATGATTATATTTTCTTTTTCGCGAAAGGCAATAGTGTAACGTGCAACTTAACCTCAAATATTCAA
>JAPYYV010014691.1:0-10794 GCA_030522625.1 Copidosoma aretas
CGCTCTTAAGGTTGTATAAAGTAAATTTAGTTAAAGAAATACCTACTGCTATTTGCGTTATTCCTGAATTTTTTCACTCTAGTAAGTTTTGAAAAGATAGTAGTGGGGGCCAGATAGGGTTCCGTGATCTTTTCAATTAGGGACTTAAATAGTTTTTTTTAGCGTATTTTTGTCTGCTAAAGACGATTCCGCACGATTCTCGATGATGGGGTACTGTCCGAGTGGTAAATATTTTCTTGATAAAAAATGTTCCCCATATATTAATACTATCAATATATCTTCGGATTTTTTTACAAGAAAAAATTTCACCTTATAGTTTTGCTGATTTTGAACGGAAATTTTTTATATTAATCATAGTCGTACACCTTTTTTCAAAAAAATACCATATAATACACATTATTTACTATTTTCTCCCATTGGGTTTCCTGGGATTTTCCTTGCCCTACATGCATAACCCTAGGCTCATACGGAACGGTGCGGGAGTATCGGGGTCAGAGAAGAAATGTGAAATAATAATAATAAAGGTGTAGAGGGATAAGTACGTAAAAGCCCGGATACAGGTGTACGAAGTAATCTACAAAACTTTATATTATTTCTATATCATGTGAGTTGTAACATCGGCTATCCCCTTTTCCTTTGTTTTCACGAAAATTTCCAGACTAGTTTCGCCTTTTCCTTTTCATCCATTCATGAGCTATAATTGCGTTCTTATTCAGACACCTAAGACAATAAGAATTCAGGTTTCTATAGAAAGCTGTAGCTTGTTGACCCGTTTTCGGCTCGTTTTCTCTACACTTACCCATCCGTATAGAGATTGACCGGCATAGCCTTAGTGTCCTAAAGGCTAACACATCGGAAATTCCAAACCCCTTGCTTCAAAAGTCCCTTTGTTCTTTGACAATTTCGGCTAATTCGAAACTAGAAAATACCTTGAGTTTCTACATCCTACATGTTCTTAAATGTCCAGGCCACGTTGCCACCGCAAGAGTATCATGTTGAAGGCAACCCTCTCATTACACTGTCATACGAAATAAATAAGCATGCGTATTTTATATAAATTTTTACAATACTAAGTTGAATTCTAGGAGAGGAGGTAGATTGGGACCATTGGGTCGCTCGAACTATTTAACAATAAGTTTATTTTACTGTTCACGATTATTATTTAAAATTATTGTAATCATCCGCGAAACATTATTATTACTACCTCTTCTCACGGCCATTATTGCTAGATCGTTACTACATTTACATTATGCTGATTATACTTGTAAAATTATTAGTTCTTGATGAAACTGAACGCAACGGGGCATATATTTTTGTCTACGAAGTTTTTACTACAGCCTTACTACCATTTATTTGTCAGCCATGTTTGGTTATAAGATAAAATTGCAATTCTGGAGCATGTAAAGAGAGACGAAAAGAGGCAGGAGAATAGTATATTACCACCCTAGTACCAGGTCGGTATTATATTTTTCATCATGAGAGCCGAAAAGAAGCGGCGAAGGTGCGATTTTTAGGTTAGAGTGGTTAGAGTGATGAAAAACTTTTTCCCTCACTCTGGTTCAGGGGGACTGGCCGGAGAATTTGTCATATGAGCGCTCTCCGAGAGGGCCGGGCCGAGGTCCATGGATTCTACCGTGAGTCTAGATTCCCTTTAGTGGGATCCATTCGTAGAAATAGACGTGCAAGGTCGGTCCGACTTCATCTCTCTCCCCAGTTCGTTGTATCCGTTTATTTAAAAATTGAATAAAAGTATAAAGTAAAGATTATAAAGATATATTGTAATGTTTTCCCGCACCCGCCCTAACGGTAGTACGCCAACCAACACTCCTGCTGCCGGCCGCTACTATCCGTTCCAAGCAAGACATCGCGAATGCGTATTCGCGTTTCAGGTACCGAACCATCCTTTCGCTGACGGCCACGCACTCACGAGTCCTGCTCAGGGTACAGGAGCCGTTAACCACCAAGTGCGTATTGGAGGTTCGATCTTAGCTCCGGCGACACACTGAGCACATTAGACAAGGGATAGCCGACCGGTCGGCTCCGAGGCTAGCTCAGTGGTGCGCTTTTCTTGCCAAAGCTAGCGCTGTCAGAAAACAAGCCGCAGCCCATCAGCTGCCGCGTTAGGCCCCGTACCCTGCAAAGCACTTCCTCAAGCTGGATACTCGCACGCACGCTGTTCTTCTCTTATTCATGGTCCCGAGCTATTAAGGGTAAGCTTAGGCTCGAAAATAAAACGTCCTCGCCAGACGTAACAGAGTATTGCGAATCAAAATATTTCACCTTTTACTGTTTCTGTTGTTTACGTTTACCGTGATTTACCTTTGCGTCATTTATTATCTGAGATGTTATTATTCGTACTTGAACCTAATCAAAAAAATTAGTTTATTATTTTTGTAGGTGATCTCTCTTTTTATACACACAGTTTAAGTTTTACCTCTGCCAGGGTTCCACAGACCCCCTTTATTATTGCTTATATATCTCATGAACTATAGAAATAAAAATTGCAATACCGGTGGGTAGAGCCAAAAATTTCTTATTAACTTTTCTTTTCTTGTAATTATAGACAATTCAGTTGTGGTTTTTAAAAACGCGCCAACTCGTAAGTAGCTTGCAGTATCTTCGCACGTAACAAGTCCAAATTTTTTTTGATGATACACATAATTCTAAGTAAATATTACAAAGAAGCAGTGTGCAAAAATAATCAATTAGATTATATGATTGTAAAAATTATAAAATATATTTTTATTCTTACAACTATAACTATGTGTTCTGTATACTTAGCCAAGCTTTTAATAAATTCTTAGATAAGTAGTTGAAACATCGTACGTCAAGGGTAAGCATTGGTGCTTTGAGATGAAAAGTGTCCGTTCGAAGCTTTAGGAGGTTCTATAGTCAGATATAGCTATATTCTAAAATTATTTATAAAGTAAATTGTGCAAATCTAATAACATAAAGATTTTTTGTATATGGTACGAGCGTAATCTTTGTAATGAATGACCATTTTTTTTTTTTAATTTTTCATCATGCATGCCAAGATATTGTAACTGATAAAAGCACCTCATTTAATCGAATGGCAAATTTTTAACTTTCATCTGGTTTTAATATAACAAAGCTTGTTTTATATTTTAAATGATTTGAGATAGGGTTAACATGACAAATTTTTTCAAATAATTGTTTGTACGGAATGGGAAGGAAACTGGTAGAAACGTACATTTCCGTATGAACAATTGCTTGTAAAGCAAAAAAGATCACGGTATTTCATGAGCGTTTTTTAACAGTAAGAAACTCTACGCACTACAATATGGCAAAATTTATGACATAATTTTATTTTAACTCCCAAAGTACCCCTCTTTCGTGCTACAATATCTCTTGATCATTGGATTGAAATAGACAGCTCTTTCAATTATTACAAATTTAGTACTATATATGAGAGCCGAGCCTCCTCAAAGGCCATTAGGAGAAGTTAAAGGGAATCCTCGATAAAATCTCGCTTTTAAAGCTTCGTCCAGTTAATAAAGGCAACACATATAAGAATTGTTGTACTTACATTTACAAAAACTTATAATTCTAGAGATCATTAAATTTTAATATCATAACTTCTATTGAATGTTGAAATACTTTTGATAAAAATCATTTTCCTTCTTCAAAATTTAACAAATTCTTTCATTAGAGGATATTTAATCTTATAATTTCAAAAGGACAAATTCAGGTGAGTCCATCAACTAGCAAAAACATCAATAGTACTTAGAATAGCAATCTATGCATGTATAGACACAAAAAAAAGGCAAATGCTGGGTAGGTATAGTGGTATACTTCAGTTTCTGACAAGGGGATAATCTGACGAAACGTCCACCGCAAGCTCTGCCATATCTGATGGACAAGCAGTAGATATAGCGAGTAATGCATCCCCCTGAGAATCATCCTTGAAACTTCCTAGAGTTATATCGGATTACATTGTTTGAGAACGTCTTCAGCTATACTCCCTTTATTCTTAGATGTGCGCATAAGTGTTAACCGATTTAATTCGAGCTTGATTTTCTAGCGTAGATCCAATTTTTGATGACCAAACTTATTTTTTGTTTACTTTTGTTATTGTATCAGGCAAGATTCATGTTCATTTTAACTATGTTGTTTATTGCGTGTCATTTTTTTATTCTTCAAAGAATTTATGTGCATAAACATTCGCCATAATATGCATATGTCCTGATAATCAAAAATACTGTCTAATGTAACAAAAGGTGCAGTCTAAGGATTTTTCAAACATACAAAATTTAATGAAATTCAACTACGAGACCTAAATTTGTATACTTTGTTGAATACAATTAATAGAAAAAATAATAAATGTTTTTGTAACTGAAGGATGAAAAAAGAAATTTATTTTTAATAAGAAATCAAAATATGGAAAAAGTTGATGTTAAAAACAAAATTTTATTCATGAACCACTAAGTAGAAAGCAACAACAAAAATTCAGAAATCTAAAAGTATAAAATCGGTCGAAAGGATCCTTAGTCACAACTGATTACACACATATATACGGACATAAACACACACACACACACACACGCGCGCGCGCGCGCGCACACATACATACAGAGAGAGAGAGAGAGAGAGAGATAAAGAAAGAGAGTGATCTTTCAATCTAAACAACATGTTGTGATCTCTCACACTATAATATTATATTCTAACACGTTTTTAGAAAACCTTTTATTTTAACAGAAACTTGTGTAGCTTCTTCCATTAAACCGTCGAAGGTAGACAATTCGATAGAAAAATGAAACCTACAACTATTTAAAATCGTGGAAAATAACCAATTGCAATGTTGTGGGAGCCCCAGAGGACAGAGTTTGATATGTAACAACTTTGGAGTAGCTTGATAAAGTATTAGAATTTGCTTTGCATCGTGGCAGTGCCTGGTTTTCAGATGACTTAGTTGTGCTTCTTTGATCCTTGCCTTCTATTCCCAACATTCGTGAACAAGTTTCAGCCGAGTATTATAAGTTTTAACGGGATGCAAAGCGTTTGTCTAAGCTTCTGAGCTTGGGAAACAGAGTGTACATACCGAATTGTACAGCATCTTAAAATATTAATTGGAAAACAATTGGCATTTGATCATAAAGTAGTATTACTGTTTAACTAAGAAACTAATATTTAATATTATTACATGACCGAATATAATCAGTGACTAAAGGGTATCCAGGGTATAAGGGGGTCAAATTCCCAAAATTAAAAAAAAAATTTTTTTAAAGAAAATATGTTTGTTGGGGCATAGGGGCATAAAATGGAAGAAGAAATTTCCCTAGGTCCCAACATTTTTTTTAAATGTGGTAGACGCAATAAAAACATGTTTTTCAAACCAAATTTTTTTCTCGTATTTTAATGATCGTAACGATCTGAAAAACTTTATGATGTTTTAAAGTTTCAGGTTATGGCGCATCAAACAAAAAAATTCCACATACATGGAGGAAAAATTTTTCAGAACAATATTTTATAAAGTTAACTCATGAATTTTTTCCAATCGTTTCTATCATAAAGACGTGAGAAAATAAATATACGTGAAAAACGTGTTTTTATGGCTTCTACGGCGCTAAACCGATTTTTGGGGAACTTGGACTATTTTTCCCTTTTATTTTATGCTCCAACAAACATATTATCACATTAATTATCGAAAAATAGAATTGGATGCCTTTGACCCCCCTTTAACTGGGGATACTCTTCGTAAATGATAATAAAAAAAAAAAAATTATTAGCTACTGAACTTTGATTTGTTTCAAGTAATTTTTAAAGTAATTTATATAGTTGTGGCTGCACTCTAGTAATTTTTCTGTAACAGTTTACAGTGTCAAGTGCAAAATTACTCTAGTCACGAGACATACATATACTTTATCTACTAATCTATGCCAGCTGTCATAATTGTTTACAGTCACAAAAATGTGTGTATTCTTTATAGATATACACAATAAATAATTAAATAATACCCCTCGTAAACGTATCTTAGAAGTTCAAAGTTTGATCCTTAATATAGACATACAAATAATATTTACATCAATATAATAAGATGTAGCCTTAATATGTAGTATCGTAAACATTTTATATCCATATTAAAATTAGTTAAACTTTTTGATGTTCCAGTCTTATGTCATAACAAGAAGCAGAACTTTCTCTCGTCATGTTTAAAATCTCATCGTAAAACCGTAACTAACTGTCTCGTTCGCAACATAAAACTAATTTAAGAATATAAATTGCTTGCCACGATGAAAAATATCATCATTCTCTGAACTCGTGCGCATTAACAATTTAAAATTAGCTTAAGCAAGCGTAGAAGTGCGCTATGTCACGATAAAAATACGACGCGAAACAAGATGTAAAATGTTTCGCAAAGCGACGCCACCACGAGAGAAATTCACGGCATTGCCTGTCCTAAAAGTAATGCTGCTTTTAGTTGAGGCGAAGCGGCGGAGGAGTATGTAAGCTAGTTTTCTTTGAATTCTCGACGAGCACGCACGGCCCGACCCGTATTCGTTTTCTTGATGTTTTAGGAACGAATAGCTTTTTCAACTCGAACTTTTCGCCTGAATGAACGTGGGTATTCAGACAAGCTTGCCCATATTACTGCGTACTTAGTTCCAGATGAATAAATTGTTTGTTCGTTTACCAATTTTTTCCTTGTACATTTATTGTTATCATGTAGAAAAAAGAGAACCAAATTATTACATTGCTTTCATCAATCTATAGATTATTGAAAAATAAATATGATGGCTATTTTTATCGTTTTCATTTTAAGTTTCGCTTGATAGCACAATATTTTACGATTAAAAACTTTAAAAATACATCTTAGAGTTTTTTAGAAATTTTTGTGTAAGTTATAAAAAAAAATTTATGATTGTCGTTAAAAAGGTTTTCTTTATCAATTTATGATTGAAATTCAATGAAGTAGTCAAGCTAATTGAATACCTAATTAACAAACATTACAAAAATCTGTAAAAGTTTTTAGAATATTTGTCATTGTAATACATTTCATTTAAAATGCCAAATTTACTTTTATGTGCTTCTATAAAGTTTTTAACCAAAAATATAATTTGATTTATTAAAAAGTGATGGAATAATGGGCCAGTTTAATTAATTCAAAGAGAGAAATACAAGAAAGCAAAGTTTATGGAGTTTCTTCTGGACAACCGTACGGCTTTGTTTTTGGAGAAAATTGAAATTGTTGTTTTATTTTTTATTATAAACTCATAATGATACAAGTAAATGACTGATTACATGATAAATCGAAGAAAACTACAATACATGTGTATTTAATATTAAGAAGTACATATATTTACAATAATTACATGCAAATTTCTTATTTTCTTTATGATTCTGCTTGAAATTCACAAAATTCACAATAATCAAGATGATAACATAGTTTTTCAAGCCTTATTTTAAAATAATAAATGAAGTCAACTGTTAAAATATGATAATAAAAAGGTCCATGCAAAGCTATGAAAGTATCCCATTTGTTAAAAAATAATGTCTTTCAAATTCATCACGTTGCAAGCTTAGATATTGCAGAAGACAACCCAATTTTACGCCATTTTTTTTCAATTTTTATCTGATTTTATTTCTTTGAGGCTTGTTTTAATGAATTCGTCTGAAGTTACCCTGGAAAATACTCATGAATATCCAAAATTTAAAAAGTTGAAAACAATTATTTGTGGGAAAACGTATAGAACGACTCCTCGTGGCAACTCTATGTAAGTCATTCAAGTGATAAAACAATCTTTGCAGATGTGAAATCGAATAAAAAAGACTGACATCTTAGAGCTACATCTTATTATTGACAATATCTGAGATGGCAAAGTAGCGAAGTATCCTATAAGCTATCGCTCTGTATAGAAATCCACAATTTGTCGTATCGATCATTATAAAATTAGACTGAAAAAAAACTATAGAAATGCCTTTAAATATTAATGATGAGTCGAATAACCCAATGTCAAAACAGCCAGTTATTCGAATTTATATGTATGTTCAGCTACTAACAGTACCAGTCATTCAATCCAGCCGCGGCTTTATCCGATCCCCATTTCCCCAACTCTTGAAATATCGGTAAGCAATATATCCAACCAAAGCATTGCCGCGAGCATAACTCGCCCTCCTCCGCGGCTGTTCTCGACGCAACTATTCGCGTTGAAAAATCCACAGCAATTTTGATACCGATATCAGCCAGGCCAACTCATCTTTCACGCACACGCGCGCTCGCAGAAATAGCTCCAAGGTGTGCACGATCCAAGCCGCATGCGTTGTGTGGCAGCGATGCATTTTCCAAGCTCGCAACGCGCGCGCATAACACCCGGGCTCGCAACATCGATCTCGGCGAATGCAAAAACGAGGAGTGTAGACATGTGACGGACGCGCGCGCAACAGGAGCCGAACTGACGGGAAGGATGGGAGAAAAAATGAAAAGAGGAGCTCGCTGCCGGGCACGAAATTAACTTATTGGTTTTCGATGAACCGGTGGCGGGGCCTTTCAGCGATACCCATCCGTGCAGGGGTTTCTCATCCGGAATCCGCCACCGGTCGTCGGTCTTTCGATTGGAATTCATGATGAAAAATACCCGTATTTATATACACGTCGTGGACGATGATGAAACGGGCGAAGAAAAAGTGTTTCATCGACGTCTCCCTCGCAAGGTATACTCGCTTCGTGCAGCAATCTGAAACAGCGCTGCCTGCGTGGGAAAACACGGCGGTACTAACTCACAAGAATCACATTATAGCCTCTTGTGGGCCATGACCTCTGGTACGTTTTTTTTGAGGCATTAAAGGATCTCTTATAACTGAGTTGATTTTTTTTTTTTAGTGTTGTGCACAAGTTTCGAGCCGACAGTAATTTTTTCACTGCTTCATGATGAAAAAAAAAATTTCCATTCGTAACACATACGTTTTGTGAGTTTGTACGAAAAAGTCTCCGCCCTGCGTTGTGTATGCCTTGCCGTGATTCATTTTTGCGAGCGAGAAATTTTTCCAGAAATCGGAGCACGTGACTCCATGCAGTGAATAAAGGTGCGGGATGTAACCGGGCATCCTGGGAGGTCACGTTTGCGAGGGGATCGTATTGTCAGTAATGACGCGCTTGCAGCTGGTGATGATGAGTCAAAGTCTCGCCCGGGATCCAGATGTGGTTGTCAAGGTGATGGATGTATTAGTATTGCGCTAGTTATTTGGACAGTTGATTTTTGTCTTTGCGTAAAATTTTGTTGTAATGTATAATGCGTTCAATTGACTGTGTTTCATGATATTGTAGTTGTCTCAAACAGTTTCTCGAACTGGAATTTCAAACTCATATTTTAAGTAAAAAAGTTATAAAAACATGTATAAGTATACGTTTTTTATGAATAAAGTAAAAAGTTTATGATGGTTTAATTGTATGACTGATGCATAAAAGCGGGAATCGCAATATTATTAAATCGTATCTATAACAGCGTACATCTTTGACAGCCCTTGTGTTGGTCAAGTACGCAAACAATAAAACATTATTTTTTAATTTTTAGTTTATTTACAAAAGGGTGCATCGATAATTTTTTAAAACATTTTTCGTTAAAATTAACCTTAAAGAATCGATTGTACGCCAAATTAAGTAGACACAGACGAGTCTGGGCAGACAATGAGCCATCGACAGAAATAAAATCTGATTTGTGCTTGAATTCTCTAATTGTTCAATCGGCACGTACCAAATAAAAAATTAATTCGATGCGATCTCTTACAATTCGCAAAAAAATATTCTTTTTTTTTGTCCATACTTTTATAAAGACTCATCCCCATTTTTAAATTACGAATATCCCCCCGTCATCTAAGAGCATTGATACTTATGCGAAATTCCCCTGCAGACTAGACTCTTGATTTATTCATAAGCCCACTGACGGTTCCGTCGCTTTTCTAAATAGAAGGTCGATTCTCCGCGCTGGATTTACCGGGCTATATTCTCCACGGCAGCGAAGCAACGCTACGTTTTACCCGTCCTTTCTCCCTTTTCTCTTTGTCTCGGGCTGAATTAACATTTTTATTTTCCGCGAAACTTCAGCGGGTTACTATACTCTTGTCCGCCCTGCGGAGCGGCGGCGAACCGTGGAATATATCCCAACTCCAAATATGCTTTATCACGATACGCGTATTCTTACGGAGGAAACGGTTTTTATGAGGCTTATCCGAGGTTAGTGAAATGTGCAACCGACTGTGTGGGAGATGGACAGATGGGATAAGCCTTCGGGTAGGCAAAAAAGTGTCCAATTTCAAATACTTATTCTGGGCTGAAAGCTTTTAGCTTTACTTTCCACTGCTCTTGTTCATTCAGCTGATCGATTTTGTTTGCCTATTAGTGCAACGTAGTACCAACACGTTTGCTTCGCTTATTTTTGAGGTATACTTCCGCTTGTTCCGTTGGGATATGAAATGTCGGCTAATTACATTTTAATCGAACCTTTGTATTTACGAATATTAATAAGTTATATATGCTGTATGAAATATTTATCCACCATTAACATAATATATGTAGCAAAATAAGATCTATTTGAAGATAAAAAATTATAATTTGATAATAATAGTAATAATATCAATGATAAAAGTATTCTAGTCGATAAAGGTTATTATGGATTGACTCATGTAACAAGAAATAGGGATCGAGACTTTAGTTCATTGTCACTCAATTGTAATCTATCTATCGTCTGATCCGCATAAACGAGCGTTTACATTATACATCTTCCTATATTATATAGAAATTGGTGCAGAATATTTCTCTTAGTATATCCTCTGTACCTC
>JAPYYV010014695.1:0-12307 GCA_030522625.1 Copidosoma aretas
CAAGACCAAGACAAGATTTTAATTTTCAAGAATTTTCGAGACCAAGACAAGACTCACTGATTTCTTGTCTTGTCTCGACTCTCGTGATACCCTAGACGAGTACAAGTTTTTTCTTTTTCTTTCGAAAAAGACAACTGTCACGGGACATTAAACTCAATTTAAAGAAAATCACGGGACAACAAACTTAATCATCGAAAATAACGTGTTTCCCTTCCCATCGGACTAGGAAACGAGAGTCGAGAGGCGCAAACGTGACAATGGTTACGGTACCGCGGATGATAATAATAATAATGGAATCTGAGCGACGAATAGCCGTTTTATATACATATACCTTTTTCGCCGTTACCTACTTCATATATTACCAACAACCTCCGATCCGTACTCAAATAAGCGATCAAACCGAGCAGAGAGCCCCAATATGTGTATCCTCAAGTATCTATAACAATATTTTATCCAAGGAGTCGAGAGTCGTAGGAAGAGCGACGACCGAGATGTAATCAGGCGAAATTATCCGGATGGATCCATGATGGAGCCGAGGTATGTATACGAGAGGGATGAGGGGGATCGAGGGTATGTATCAGAGTAGTAAATATCTCTCGCATTGGCCGAATTGCATGATGAGCTCGACTGATCACGCCGGAACGCGAGTCTCGTCGTCGTCGTCGATGTCGAATTAATCACGACTAAAAGTGTGTATATACATAAATATAGCACGCAGCAGCGGCAGATGGGCGTGTATTTGCTGCTCTATACCCGTGTAAGTTTACGTGCTCGCGATGATTATACGCCTCGAGCGAGCCCGATGCGCGACGCGAATCAAGTATCCCCCGGCTCTATTTGTCGGATGTACACAATGTTTTTTTTTTTTTTTTTTTTTTTTTTTTTTTTTTTTTTTTTTTTTTTTTTTTTTTTTTTTTTTTTTTTTTTTTTTTTTTTTTTTTTTTTGTTTTTTTTATTATTTTTACATTTTACCGGGAAGAACGGTGCTTTCCTGGATTTTTATGTTTTTCCGATCGGCAATTTGGATGATATCGAGTTGCGACGGTTCTTTTTATTCAAAAGGGGGGTAGGAAGAGAGCGCTCGTGCCGGGCAGTTTTCCGTTGTGGGGGTATGATTATTGACGACGAGTACACGATATTTATGACAGTGTTGTCTGCAGGTACGATGATTAGCATTTTCCGATCGAAGCAAGGGTAAAAAGAGCGGGTGGAAGCATGTACGTTATTGAAAAACGGGGAGATGAAAATTCTTTCCGACGACCGGGGAATTCTTCCAACGAGGGTCGAACGTTAATCATCGATGAGAGAAAATGTGGAATTGGCGCGGAGAGCGCTAATCCTTCCGCGTGAACGAATCGGGGAAGGGAGAGTTGGTGAAATCGGCGAGAAGGGGAGAGTGGGAGATCGAGGAGGATGGTTGGAACAATCGAGGCCGGAAAAATTCCGGACGGGAAAATAATTTCCCCCGCAAAAAGAGGGAATACAGGAAAAAGAAACGAGGTGCACCCGCGAGAAAGAGAGGACTGCTATGCGTCGTACCCATAACAACGTATTTCCGTATCCTATGAACGCATGGCATTACATTAAGTATAAAGTATAGCATATAAATGGCGAGCAATCAGAGCAGCGCGCAGCCGAGCTATAGCCCCTATAGTGGTGTACAGAAAGGGAAAAAGAAAGCACTCGCGACTCGCGACAATGAACAGGAAAAAAATGGCGAGGTAAGTACAGAGAGGCAGGGGGGATACTGTTGCGTGTGCAATGAAAAGACGCGCGCTGAATTCCGCCGGCCATCAGCTATAGCATACGGGTGCATGATATACACTGGTCCTACGACAAAACTATATCTCCTTCTCCTCTCGTTGTTGATCGCCGAGAGTTTGTTATTCGCGCTTCCTCTTCGCTGTCTCATCTTATTATTTGGTATACGCGATGCAGTGCGCACGGACAGTTGCACGAAAAATTTCGAGAATCAACGATTTTAGAGAGGCGTACCTTCAGGAGTGCGCAGGAAATTTAGTAGATATACTTGAGGAACGGCACACGTTTTTCAAATCATTTCGTGCTATCATACAAATATCTATTTTTTTCCAACTGCTGGTGGGTAATACTGTTTCTTTACGTTCCACGCGAATTATCAGCTAAAAATCTTTTGAAAAAAAAAAAATGGATGTACACATATTTATTGAGAGAAGAATCAGCACTTTTTTGAGAATATATTTTTTTTTTTCATACCCAGGGAATTTTTGGCTCAAGAACCGTTTACGTAGAATATTCTGTCCCATCGATCGGTCCGAAATTTTTTAATTGTTGAAAATTCTCTTTAAAGTAATTGTAAAATTTAATACGACCCGAAATTTGGTCGCACCCAGTGAATCCTCACGAATTTTCCCACATTTTTCAACGCATACAAAAGAATAATTACTGTTCCCGCAAGATCTACTTAAAAAACATTTTCCACGCTATTTTTGAAGACTATTTGGGTATTTTTCGTGGAACTGCTCATGTACGCGATATATGTACCGGCTGAACTCTCTGATGCTCGCTCGCGGACCTTTTTCCTCCTCCTGCATGCATTCGTTCCCTCTTTTACCTACTCCTTCTGCACCACCGCGTGACATCTTCCATAACGGTTGTATTTGCCGGCCTGGTTGGTCGGTCGGTTACTCACAGCGGCTTGCTTTGTCATCGCGTGCTATGAGCCACCTTCGTTCTTTTACTTTCTCACGGTTTATTGCTGCTCCTCTCCTCGTCGTGTGGTTTTCGATCCTGCTGCTGCTCATCTCTGAGGTTGAGAAAATTGCCCATTTTGTCGTTTGGGTTCGGAGGATGCAGGGAATGAACAAAATGGAAAATAATCTATTTGAATGATATTGCGTAATGCATTTTGTTTTTTCCGTTCCCTACCATTGTTTCGGTACAATATTTCGCAAATTTACCAAATGAATAATATAAAAAGAGCACGATCGTGCTGAAATTCGAGGAAAACAGTAATCGTGCACGATGAATAGTACTGTTGTTCGAGAAAATAATACCTCCAAACTCCGCAAAAAACGCGATCCGTTGGTAAAAAAAAAAAAAAAACAACCATTCAGATATACCGTTACTCGATCAAACTTTGTCGTATAATTTTTTTGGTCTTCATCGCCTCACGAATAATCATAAAAGCCTCTCGTTTCCTGGAGAACCGATACTTTTCCGAAAATTCAAGAGAACAAACCAGAACTGCGAACAATCTACTCCCCAAAAACGAACATCTCCTTTTTTTTGTTCCACGCCGACAAACCCAACGTACACCTGCAGGTATATGAATTTATTCGCCATGAAAATTCTCCGCCCGGAAATAAAAGTATCGACGGGAATTCCAACGCCTAATGGATTTGGCGGCGCGGCGGCGCGCACTTCGCATTTTCCCTTTGCCCTTTCGCGATGCCGCGCGCGAGATAGGCGTATACGCCTGTGTCTTTTATACCCGCGTGTGCGTGTACGCATGCATACATAAAAAGGGCAATGAAAGAAGACATATATACGGCGGATCACTGACCGCCAGCTGCATGAAGAGCGCTTTTGTTGTACAGGTATTATATTATACGGTTTGTCGATCACACACACACGCGCGCGCGCAGTATGGTTCATTGGAAGGCAATTATATCCCGGTAAAATTACCGTAACGAGTTCGCGGTAACGGCGCACTCGTTAGCTTTCAACCTATGAGAATATTCGTATAATACGATCGAACGTTGTCACTCGGCACGTATTATACATGTATATCCATGAAATCAACAGAGCGTCCGATGGCAAAATAATAATGTACACCGTTGTGCTCGCATACATATAATACGGACATGTGTCGCAACGTAACACATACCTCGCTGTCACGGTGTAAATTCAAGGTAAAGTCTGCTGTATTTTTTTCTCGACTGTAGAGCGTATATTACGACAGAGTATCCAACGTATCCAGGCACAAGGGTATTTACTATGAAAAAATTGTTTCCTACGTAATATAACGTATACGAGTATACATGGCAGGGAAAAATATCTGGACTCGTTTTTTCTCACGACAAGAAAAACGAGGAGGAGGCGTACGACGATGACGCGACTGATAATCGTACACACAAGAAGGTGGAGGAGGAGGGCGCGCTTGAAAGAGGAGCGCGAGTCGCGCGGAGGATGTCTCGTATTTTAGTCGACGCGTCGGTGTCGAAATTAAGCTGCTCTGCATGTACTGCGCCTACTCATGCACGCGCGCAAGAGGGAAAAATACACAAATCTTTTGTAATCCCAACTCTTTTCCGTGATGCTCCAGCAAGAGGGGCAGCCGCGGCTGCACTTGTGAAACACATCGGCTCGCGAGTACGAAAAGATTGCCCCTAAATCACTTATCCGCTCTCTCGCTTCCCGCCAGGGCAGCCGAACGTGCACGTCGAGCGGAAAAAAAAAAAAAAAAAAAAAAAAAAAAAATACGGCCGGCGAGCTCGATCTTTTGCAATGTAAGCGTCGAGCGGTGAGTTCGGCTGTTTCATAATGCTGTGCACAAGTATTTGACGATCTCCGTGATGAAAACCATCCGCGACTTTGTCCTTTCGCGCGGGACTGGCCGAATTTGAGTTGATACGGATTAAAATAATAAAATACAATAATTTTTGGATCGCGATGATGAAATGACGCCCGGCCGTGGAAACAACAGCAACAACGTTTCGTCCCCTTTTTTCCATGACTAAAGAATAACACCATTCAGGCACCGAGGAACAATGAATTTCGTCGTGGCGCGGTGACGATGCGGGCCCTTTATTGTTGTACGTATCACACCGTTACGAAGTAAAAAGAAGAGGGCACCTTCTTCTTCGGAAGAGATGATAAAAAAAGTCACAGGTGCTGCGCTGTTGGTAACAAAGGCAGTAACTTAGGTGTATGTAAAAAAGATCAAACGCATGATGTGTACATGTATTCCTGCGGGAAAGTGAAAAAAAAAAAAACCTTTTTTCATAACACCAAAAGGAAAAAATATACAGAGGGCTTTTAGAGAGGGCACCGTATAGGGCCGCAAAAACGGCGCGCACTTAGCCCAGCATCAGGCACTCGTATACGTATACCTCTCGTTTTACTCATAGATGCGCACATTGTAGTTACGCTCGTATACCTTATATGTTGTATACTACACCTACACGCGTATACAAAACGAGCGCATCTCCCGACAGTCCCGACCGACACCTTAACCCGCGCGCACAATGTATATAATGTATAACGCGCTCCCGAGATGAGAGAGAAAAACCTTCAACGCCCACGCGCGCATCACGCGCCATGATCGTTCATTGCATATATTGTACGACAAATGCCAGATATAATATACACGGGCCCTTCCCCAAAGGCTCGTCCCGCCATCGCGCTCGATCCTGTCATAATGATACCTGTACTTATGGATCCTCTCGTTTCCTCCTCATTCGTAATACATTCGTGCCATTGTGCGCGCGAGGATCACGAGTAGTCGTACTAACATTATAATATATCCATCAGTACACGGAGACGAGACGAGCGCGCAGAGAGAAAGAGACCGTATAAGCACACAAATTGCACACGGCTCCTCGATCGATTCCCTCCCGATGCCGCGCACTCTCGTCTCCTCTTACGATTTCGCGGGCAGCATTCGAATCGCCGTCCACGTATAGTAAGGTATACAACGATACGCGCGGGATGCAAGGGACACGCCGAGGCCGCCTCTTCCTATGTATATTGTCTGATGCCCCGAGAAAACGAGAACGACCGCAGCAGCATCCGAGGCCCAGATTATCGCGCGCTCCTTTGCGATTCTCACGAGGGCCATTGTTGGGTTTTAACGAGCCGGAATCGCATTAACCGCGGCGGGCTCGAGCTCTCTCTTTTTTTCTTTTTTTTTTTTTTTTTTTTGCTTTTCTCGAGAAAAATTGATCCCGATCGCCGACGATCGAGTTTTAATTTCGCGATCCCGTCGAGAAGAGCGGGGGAGATGAAGTGTTATACATGCATATTTATAGACGTAGGTACGGTGAAATCGTCCGACTCACCGGTTTGCCGAGTTATATATGTATGCGTCGCTGGACTTTGGGAGGTATATTGGGGAGTCGGTCGCTAACGGGGCGTGAAGAGAGCTATAGATATACATAATATTAAACAGGGAGAGCCGGTGAAAATCGATCATGATTGCTGGTGGTGGTGGTGGTGTTGTTGTTGTTACCTGGAACAGAAAAATTAAAGTGGACGTTTAGGACTTGTGGACAGTTGACGTTGGTTTAATGGGTCTTTAGTTTGATTCTTCGAGCGCTTTCATTTAGCCTGACATTTCCAACGACACGCTTCGTTAGTTGTGTCTTTTACGACTGTTGCAAGTTTTGGTTGTCAAAAAAATGTTACTCAGAATAATCCAGCGCGTTATATTTATAATGATACGCTCGGTACGGGGCTTTTATTCGTATTTCGATGCACGCGGGAATCGGGTTTATCCATTTCAGCAAATTTTCCGTTGATGCTGACAACGATCGCTTTCAAAAAATTTCCCCTGCCTGCATTTCCGACGCTCAACTGTATTTTTATACGATCGGCGCTTAACGACTTGTCGTACGTAGTACAGTTCAGTTGCAAGAGAGATCATCAGTCGCCAAGTACAAGCAAGTAATCACAAGTTCGTTTCGTATGTACGTAGACCTTAATCCAAGCATTGATAATACTCTTTCTTCAAATGCTGAACAAAATTTACATTTCTTAGCAATTGTCGAAAATCATAAAATACAAGGGTTTTTTTTTTTTTCATCATTTCACGAAAAACGGGATATTTTGGTGTTTGAAATAGGATTTTTAAAATTTAGTCTCACGCAATTCGAAAATGTCAAAATCAGGCTTCGCAATTGAAACGCCTTGTACACTATCAAACTTTTTTTTGTCGTCCTAAACTACTAGAAAGGGTGCTAGGCGGTTCAGATTTTTGGAAAATACATCTTAAAAAAAATAAAAAGGTTAATGCATAGGTAGTGCAAACCGCTAAAAATGAAAATTTTAAATGCTTCGCATTACGGTAATGACATTTTGGCCTGTTTTTTCCATCTTATGGCCACGGCAAATATTTTTTCGACTCGCTTTCAAAAGGGCCATCTAGAGAAAATTAGTTTGTACTGCTTAAAATTAGTTTGAACTCAAAATAATAAAATGCGTTGTTAGCAATGGTGTTACGTTGGTCGTCAATTAGTCGCCAATGTTTATTAATTTATCGATGTGTATATTATATACATAATAAAATAACTACATATAAAGATATTCTTATCATACAACTTATTATTTCATTTCATTTTATGCGTATTATGCGTTATTACAAACTACTCTATTTAAGTTTTAAGTGTAAGATAAATCAACTCACGAAACATAATCTCCATTTTTCTTACTATGTTGTTGATCGCTAACTGCTCCGTATAATACGGGTTCACTCGACAAATGACTAGTTCACACTATTGACAAAACATCTGGTGAGAGAGCTACGCACCTCATTGCGCAATATAGAGTGCGCAGCTCAGGTATATCACTGACACCGAGTTGACTGACTCACTCAGCTGACTAAGCTCACAGTATTATCTAGTCATTCGTCGAGTGAACCCGTAATATTTACTGAGCAGTGGGGGATCAACAACAGAGTAAGAAATAAGGAGATTATGTTTCGTGAGTAGACTTATCTTTCACTTGAAACTTAACTGGAGTAGTTTTTAATAACGTATACGTATATTATGTGATTATATAATATGAGTAATACAAGTAACACGATAATTTCACTACATAAAATATATACATGAGAAAATAGGATTTTCAAAATTTAGTGTCTAGAATTTATTTATTATTCTTTCTACGTTACGCGAGGTCCAAACTAGCTGTAAACGCTTGACGAAAAAAAAACTTATCCAGAGAAATTTAGTTTATACCATTTAAAAAGAGATTTGACTCAAAATAACAAAATGCGTTGTCTATAAACACAGGCGCTTCATGAAATATAGCAGTTTTTGTGAAATAACCCATGTACGAAATATATAATAACATACAGCCGCCAACAACAACAGCCAGCGGCAACTGATGAGCAGAGTATGCCCATCAGAGCATCAGCATGTAAGTATGCAGGGACGAGTATCACCGGCGACAGCGACGGCTTTGCCAACTTGGCGAAAGGATTATCTACGGCTTCCTTCGCCCGCTCATGCACTCGCTGCTGATGATGGCCGGAGGCCTCTAACGAACTCGACTTATGGACGCGGCCTGCCGAGCGACCGATTCGATCGCCACATTCCTACTATGTAATATATATATATATAAGAGTATAGTACGTAGATATGTGATATTCCTATATATTATGCAGAGCTATCAGGGTACAGGGTTTTAAAGCAAGGCTCATTTTTTTCCCCTTTGTAATCGAGTTGACGCGAGAGAAAGTGTCGGTGTGATTTGTACAGAGATTTTGGAAGCCTCTGCTTCCTAATTTTGATTTGTAAGGCAGTGATTACATCGAGATTGGATTTTTTTTTCCTTTAATAACTCGAGTGTGAAGAGGTGATTTTGAATCAAGCTGAAAATAAATGTATCTGATGGTACATCGGAGGCTCTGTGGGATAATAAGGAGGCAGTAATCGATTTTGGGCGTACAGAAGTACCTTCAGTATAATGATACGTGAAAGAAGTAATTTTTAATTGTTATAATGAACAGTACATGTGTAGTGTTGAAGGTAATCAGATGTACTGTTAGGTTCGATCGCAAGACTGCGCGTGGAGCTGTTTGGTCTGACATTTGATAGTTTTCAATTACGTGAAGTATTAGGTACGAATAACTATTAAATAGCTTATTTATTTTACCAGACACAACAGTCCACAATGCTTCAGTACTCCACATTTTACTCTTTCAGTTTTTTGTCTAAATTTTTACTTTCTGAATGTCACAAACAAATCAGATATAACTGTTGATCATTATAATTATTATAAATTAATTGATTCTCTCGAAACAAAAGGATGAACCACACAATCCGTCTCAATACAAATAGAACGAATAAAAAGGCTTAAGTATAATTTATTACGGTGCGTTTTTGTTTTGTTTTTCAAAGAAACAACATCCACAAAAGTCATCAGTTAGAAGATGTAACGACGGAGTCAGAACGGTAGCGCGCACATTCATATCTGTATCTCGTAAGACAATACCACGGTCATATTTATATTTTTTTTAATTAAAAAAAAATAATAATACAAGCTTTTGAGAGACAATGAGCGCAGCCTCGAAAAAAATATAAAAGATGATCGTCGAGCGTGAATTTCAGTGTCATCCTCTTTACAATATTTTATTTTGTTCTATTTTTAGACAAAAAATGTATGTAGGATTGTTACCTCTGTTCGTTATGTGATATACCTCGGGTTGAAATTTTATACTGTTGCTACGTTGCGCTATTAATACTATCATCGCGTGTTGAGCACATAAAGTTCATACAGTATAACGCTGAATCCAAGCAAACCTATTATGTTAGCGGATTACGAATTACATACAAACATTATTAACACCACTACTGAATGATTGAGCACTTGGGAGTTTGTTATTCTTCGTCCAAACAAATTTAATATGCATGACAAAAATAATAGAGCGGAGGAGCGGATGCTACGAAAAAGAAGATACAAAAAAATCATCCCAATGCAATTTCCGCTTATTCGGATCTCGCCTTTATCGCGCCTTCGGGTGTATACTTACCTTTTTTTTGCCCTTTTCAACGCGCCACACGTCACTAACTGTAATATCCGTTGTGTAAATGCAGACACGGACACCTGCATTAGTATAGCAGGAAAACGCTCCCACATTTATAATCAGAGCTTTACTTTCGCAGCTCATAATTCCACTTTTCTTCGCTACTTTATGTATACATTCGTTCGCTATTTTCCGGGAGAGTCTGCCGCATTTGCTTTTTCACCCTGTAATCATTACATATTTGCACATATACGCGCGCGAGGAAGGGCTCGGAGTTCAGCGCTTCGCCTGCCTAATTAACGGGTTATTATACTTCGTACGCGCGAGAACTGTTGAAAAAAAAAAAAAAAAAAAAAAAAAAACGGCCGAACCTTCGTCCAGCGGGGGGCGGCGCGGCGGCATCCTCTCTTTTTTTTTCCTCCTAGGCGCTGTTCGTTATTTTCGCCAGGCAGGCGCGATTCTATTTTTTTTCCTGTTATTGTTTACCGTCGACGTTTAGGTTCGTTCTCCGGATCTTTGGGATTAATTTACGAGTGAAATAGGAAACAAAGGAAAAAAACATCATCCACAGCCGTCGGATTCTGCTGTCAAAGCGATTTAATTGATAAAGTATATTATATGTATGTAGGAGTAGAGGGATGGTGAAATACGCGGCGGCTGTTTTTTGTATTTTCGTGTCATGCGTGGAGAACAGAAAAAAACGAAATAACAAAACGACAGAAACGCAGTAGCAGCGGCGGCGTTAGATGTGACTGAACACAGTCGGCGATTGCTAAAAAGACGCCGAGGCGGTAAAGTATATATAGAGGTATTGCAATGCCCGAGGCAACTTTGCCAACAGCGTAATGCGGCGTAATGCGTGTAGGGTATATACAGTTTGCTTTCAATAGAAATTTTTTCCTTCCGATGTTGTGTCAATCGCGTCATCCGACATCAATGTAAAACGTATATATATGCTTCTTCGCGCGCGTGGATAAAAATGTAAGTACAAAACGGGCCGGCATCTATATAAAAGTATATAGCAGAGACGATGATGAGTCGGTTAATAGCCGATGAGGATGTGCCTGCCTGTTTACCGCGCGCCTCAGAAACTCTTGGGTAAGTCGAGTTTTTCCTCCTTTTAGATTTTGTTTTTTGCGAAACGTACGCTATGTTAAAATTTTGTTTACCTTTATGCAATAACTGGGTTTTTAATGCGGAAATCGAACTCTAAGTTAAATAAAAAAAAGAAACATGACACGTTATACCTTCAAATTTATTTTCAACGCATCATCCATCATTCAGGTGCTGCAGCTCTACGTTCCACATCATTTTTCCCTTTTTTTTTTCCTCCGCATATAATGTGTCCAAGCAGGCGAGAATGAAGAAAAATCCATACAGGCCATCCGTGGCCAAAAGGTAGAGAATAATACATTTCATTATATTGTTATTATGTTACACCTTATGAAAATGTACCACCTGTATATTCTCTTTACCCGGGTCTGCTGCTTCCCTGACGTTCCGACTCATCGCGCTCCACATGCACGCATGAATGCAGGCATGCACCTTTTAGATTTTTTTTCTTACACTCGTCAGTAAGTACTATGTTCCACTGCAGGTTTTTCTAGCACCGGGAGCCAACATACGTATAATATAGTAGACGAACGAGTCTCGAGTTCGAGTGTAGGTATACAAGTACGTATATATTATAAAAAAGTTAAAAGCTATACTGTACTCGTTGAGCTGCTTTTTTCCTCCTTAAACATGTATATGTATATGCATGTACAGTGCATATGATGCCACTCTTGCTCAACGCCCGAGTCGATGAGGCGACTATATTATGTACATGCACTTAGCACCACGTTGTTGGGTGAAATTTTTATGTAATCTTATATACTTATACATATACAGCCGTATACCTGCAGTAGAGCAAGTAGCAACACTCGACTCGACTTTGTTGACGCTTGTCTCCTGCAGTTTTGTATACTCTGTACGACTAACTTTTAATTGACAGAGTGTTAAGGTTTATACTTATATATAATTTGCGTGGCACATTTGCCTCCTCTGAAGTTGTTATGTTTCTATTAAGTATATATAACCCCAGAAATGAAGATTGACAAAGAATTCCAACCGACTCCTGAAATACTTGGGTTTTTGCATTAAATTTTCTGTTTGGTCCGTCAGGTAGATCATCAAAAAATATTTCACACGATTTTTTTCTTTTTTCGTACACAAAAAATGACGGAGATATAGCACATACAAGTTCAGGAGTGGGGGCTCACGACGTCATAAAGATACAACATTTTATATCTTTATGACGTCGTGAGCCCCCACTCCCGAACTTGTTTGTGCTGTATCTCCGTCATTTTTGTTTGTGCGAAAAAAGAAAAAATACGTGTCAAATATTTTTTGATGATCTATACCTGACGAACCAAACAGAATATTTCATGCAAAAATCCAACTCGGCTAGCGCGTATTATATAAAAATTTTCAAACCAGTTTCGCTCTCTTGGACCGATCAACAGTAGCTCGCCTCCAAACTATATGCGCCTTCGGGCGAAATAAAAAGTAAATAATCCAAAAAAAAAAAACCATGCTCTC